>PVJS01017665.1:0-35871 GCA_004027185.1 Glis glis
GGAGGGAGGGAGGGAGGGAAAAAGGGAGGGGTGGGAGGGAGGTTGTCTTACCTTTGGCTTCCCTTTAATTCATTCTCCATTCCCTTCATGTCAGCACTCGAACTCGAAGTCACAGGCAGAAACACCATCTTGATCTCACCCCTTGCTCATATCTTCTACCCCATTTTAACTCTTTCCTTCCTGCTCACTACATTCTAACCAAATTGCCTCTAATTTTAGTTCCTTAGACTAGCTGAGATTGTCACTGCCTCAGAGCCTTTGTTTTGCCATCCCCTCTGTTTAGAATGCTGTTAACTTTCTCTTTGTCCTTGATGTTTTAACTATTACAACTTAAGGCAGGACTTCTTTGATCCCTACCCCATATCCCATTGTTCTTTTATTTTATATTTATTTATTTATTTATTTATTTATTTATTTATTATTTGGTACTAGGATTGAACCCAGGGTCATTCTAAATCGGAGATGCACCACAGCCCTTTTTATTTTTTATTTTGGAACAGGATCTCACTAAGTTGGTGAGGGTCTCACTAAGTTGCTGAGGCTGGCCTAGAACCTGTGACCCTCATGTCAGCCTCTGGGATTACCGGTATATGCCCCCATGCCTGGCTCCTACCCCATTGTTCTTTATGACAGCTAGCTGTTTGTTTCCTTCCTGGGATGTTCTCATTTTATAATTGTGTATGTATGGGTTTATTGACTTCCATGTAAGTCTATGGGCTTCCATTTTTCACCCACACCTGATACAGAGCTACATGAAGGGCAGGTCCCAAGTCTATTTTATTCACCTCTGTACACCCAACACCCAGTATAGTGTCTGCTACATTTTAGATGCTCAACCTATAACAGCTCAATATATGAAAGAGATCCTTGGTATAAAAACTGCTTCTCTGGACTAACTTACCTTATTGCTTCCCTTAACTTTCAACCTCAACCATTCTGAAAATGTAGAACATAGACTAAAGAGGTGTTGCCTAGATATCCTATTGCCTGGGAGAAGCACAGTGCTAGAATACCTCCGGCAAGAGCGCTGGCTCAGCACAACATAGTCCAACTCTGGTGTGATGTTACACTAAGTGCAGAGAAAATTTCCAGGGGTGTGATTCAACACCCCAAAACAGGGCACCTTGAGGACCAAACAGACATTGTGCTGAGAGAATCATATCTTTAAGGATAACAAGGAATCTGCTTGAGAAGCCACTGGATCCTGGAATAAGGTACCACGCGAGTGTTCTAACAGGGATATCATGAAGAAAAGGGATATTACCACCCTTCTCTTCAGTCATCAAATGGTTGGTGTCTTAAGGATGCAACAATAACAACAACAATAATAATAACTAATTTTTCAGGAACATTTACAATATGCCAATCATTCTGCTAATCCTTTTACATGACTAATTGCACTGAATGCTCATAACTTCCCTACAAATCAGGAGCTAGAGGATTGTAATTGTATCCATTTTAAAGATGAATAAAAAGGATTTGCAGATTGGCTTGATCATTTGCCCATAAACTCTCAGCTGTTAAGTTGCAAGGCTAACCAAGTCTGAGAATTCCAGTGTTGATGGCTCTGTGCTTTAAGTCTCATATCCTGGAATCTGTAATGGCAGATGGAATACAACAGCTTGAATACTGCTATAGTTTGCATGTGTTTTACCCCCCCCCAAGGTTCATGTCTTGGAGACTTTGTCCTCAATTGTGGTGATGTGAGAGATGATGAAACCTTTAAGAGGTGGGGTCCAGTGGGAGGTCCTCAGGTCACCAGGGGCATGTCCCTGTACCTCTCTGGCTTCCTATTTTGAGATGTGATCTCTCACTCCCATACAAGCTACTGCCATGATGCCAATTAAGCCCTCACCAGAAACTGAACCAATGAGACCACCTGATCTTGAACTCTGGACTTCTAGAACAGTGAGCTAAAAAAACTTCTTGTTTTTATAAAGTTATCCTGCCTCAAGTATTTCATTTTAGTAATGAAAAATGTACTGATACAAATTCAGAGAGTGAAAAACTCTCCTTCTGGCACAGGACTCATGCCATGACCTTGTTAGAAGTGACATAACTATTGGGATAGTAAACAGTGGATGTTGAAAAAAAATGTGTGGTCATCTCTTCCCAGAACAGGACAGGCTTTCTACCCGAGAGAGCAGCAGGATTGGGAGCAAAAGGAGCATGAGAAGATAGGGAAGGACGGTTGTATGGCTAATCTCTGATCAAAGTTTTAATCTGAGCCAGGAGTGGTGGCGCACAACTGTAATCCCAGTACTTGAGAGGATCATAGGTTAAAGGCCCACCTAAGCAACTTAGCAAGACTCTCAGCAACTTAATGAGACTCTGTTTCCAAATAAATATAAAATATTTTATAAAATTTTATAAAATTAAAAGTAATATCCCCATGCATACACCCAATCCCACCCTTCAGAAGCAACTATATTAATATTTTGAGAGGGTAGTTGCACTTCTCTTATCAACTGGAGGAGCAGAGTCCTCAAGAAGGAGAGCAGTTCTCTAAAGAGGTCAGTACAGCACAGTAGGGGAAAAGATTCCAACTCTACATCCTATGGGTGCCCTGAATAGAAGTTTGGGTCAAAAACAACTATAAAAAATGATCAATTTTTATTTCTTATTCATTTTAATGGGAAATATATTTACATGGCCCCCAAATCAAAATTGTATAAAAAGGTTAATCTTCTGAGTTTTGTGTCAACTCCAGACATCCTCCACTTTATTCCACTAGAGATACCTACTTTCCTTAGTTTTTTTTAATGTTTGCCAGTGCTTATTTATGTGATCACAAATGCATATGAATATATATTCTTATGTTTCTGTTCCAGGTCTATTTTGAATTAAAACAATATTCATGGTAGTCACCTAGACCACACAAGTTCTCAGATTCTTCATGCCCTTTTGTCCTTTCATCATTGGTACCACAGCATCAATGAACAATTTTATAGGTATTCAGCAACATAGCTTCAGCAACATAATATTCAAACCTATCATTCTTATTCAAAGCATTATCACTTATATTTTAAGTTTCCATGAGAAGAGCAGAAGTTTTTATCTGTTCAGACTGTCACTCTTTCCCATAATACCCAAACTTCTCTACGATAGAGAAAATCACCAGCAATTTAGGGGGGTAGTATATTTCCCTATTTAAAAAAGACATTTTAATATAAGGGTCCAGGAACCTGAACAGGACACTTATGCAATTTAATATGAAGATGAGAGAGTTGAGGTTCAGATTCTATGTATCCTTGTGATATAGTTTGAAATTATTTCCCCAACATGACCAATTTTGTGGGAGAGAGGTGCTTTTTACTAGTATTATCTCAAAGCCCTGTGTCTAGAGAAAACATTTTTAATACATTTATTGGTGCATTACGTGCATACAGCACTTGGTGAGCTTCTCTCAGCTCCCTCCCCCTTCCCCATACATGATACTGAGATTGGCATTGGTATTCTCACCTATGTACATAATGTCACTGCATCTCCAATAACCACAAAACTGGAATAGTTATAAGCCCTTGCCTCAAAGGAGGTAAATTAGCAGAGCTGATGAATAATCACACTTCAAACAGGCAGTTTGTATAACTAGCCACAAGAAACCAAGGAATGATATCAGTCTATTAATGTTACCCTGCTTAGAGCCATCGTTTTCTTTTATTTCAGAGTTAGCAGAAACTAGACATCTACAGGTCCACCTGTTTTGAATCTAATGTTTTTTATCCAAAATGTCAGTATTATTCTACAGTTCAAAAATTGCTGGGGGCCATCTTAGCCCACACAATGAGGTCACCATTTCGGACCGGCTTAACCATGTACACAGTAAATGCAAAGTGGAAATTGTACACATGCAGACAAGCTTCCTTGGACTGGATGGGACTGAAAGCTGGACATTGATGACCTCCTATTCTCCCTGAAACATTCACCTTGCCACTCCCTGGTCTTAACTTGTGTTTGGCACACCCTAGTCTTAACTTGTGATCTTCTTCCCATTTGCTTTGTTTGAACCACTATATAAGAAAGGTCTTGACTACACAAGGCAGGAGAATTTGTCATCTTGGATCTCCTCCCTGAACCCCCCAATTATTAAATTATCTGCAAATTATACCAGACTTTGTGTCAGTATCATTCGAGGAAACTATTGATCAGGAAGCTGCCTGGTGCAGCGACCTTCCATTGGCTGGAACCATGGAACAATCTTCAGGAAGCTGTCTGATGTAGTGACCTTCTGTGGCAGGAACCACGGAATAGTTATTAGGGAGCTGCTTAAAGCAGCAACTTTCTGTGGTGGGACTATGGAGCAAGCAAGCGTCCACCAGAGCACCCCAATAGGTGGCGACCGGCGTGGGACTGGAAGCCTCATAGTTTCCCTGGAAACCCCAGAATTTCTGTGAGTCACTCACACCCCTTTAGCTGTGAAGGCTGACTTGAAAGGAATATGTAAGTTTTTTTTAGGTCGGGTAACATGGGGAATACTTCGTCTGAGATATCACATCAATGTAATTTGCTTTGCTGTGTGATTAAGCAGGGGGGAGCTTCTGTCAAGCTGGAGACTGTTAAAAAATTATTATGTTGGGTTGTAGAAGCCTGCCCTTGGTTCCCCGAGGAGGGAATATTAGATCCTGAGGTGTGGGATCAGGTAGGCCAAACTTTAAATCAATATCAGAGTCAGGGAAAAAAAGGTGCCGATAACTCTTTCATACTTAGACTCTCATCAAAACCTGTTTAGAACCTTTTTGCGAGGTCCAAGCCCTCCCTGTCATTAACAAAGAGTCTCCCCAAGTGAAGATGTGCCATACCGCCGCTCAGCCTTCGGTGCCTCCTGAGCTGGCTGCGGAGAAAAATGATAGTAAAGATAGCAGTACCTTTTTTCCTCCTCCAGCTCAGTGGTCTTCCAACCATCCTTTTAAGGATAATTTGAGTACTCCACTATATGCGGCTATAAAAAGGGGAGTAAATGCAGGACAAGGTGACGAAGATCCTATTTTCCAACAAATCATGTCTGTCTATCTTGTTATAGAGTCCTGAACCTAATAATCCAGAAATTCTTGGAGAAGTTAGACAGCTGAAAGACTCTGTGATTTGGATTGGGGAACAGCTACAAGATTTACGGTGGTCCCAATGTTTACGATGTCATTATAATATTACTGAATATTGTGTGACAAAGGTGCCTTACAAAGAAAATGATAGAGTGGTCTCAAGTTAAAAATCATTTATTGGGATTAGATCCTTTTCATAATGCTTCATTAGATGTGTTAAAATTACAGTCTCAGGTTCTAGCAATGGCCAATGCTAAGACCCCAAACTTTACAGATGCTGAAATCTGGGAGAGCTTGGCCAATGAGATTAATATTCTAATACTTAACACTTTTTTCTTTTTTCTTTTTGATATTCATTTATTAGTGCATTGTAATTATACATTTTGATACACATCAGGGTAGCAGCATTATACATGCACGCATTGCTCATTTAGCCCTCCCTCAAATTCCACCCTATTCCCTCCCCCTTCCCTCCCTTTCATGCTCTGCATAGTGATTGAGTCTTATAAGTTTGTGTATGTACATCATGTGCTATAGTGTGTTTCCCTCCACCCCCCTCCCAACTCCCTCAGTTAGGTCACCTTCTTTGTTCATCTAAAGTTTTCTTCTTCTTTGTCAGGAGTCCCTTCTAAGTCCCATTCCATCTAGCTTCCACATATTAGGGGGGACATCCGACTTTTTACTCTTAGTGACTTATTAATTTCACTTAGCATAGTGTCCAGTTCTCTCCATTTCCCTGCAAATGATGTAATTTTGTTCTTCTTTGTGGCCACGTAAAATTCCATTGTGTACATATCCCATAGTTTTGTGATCCATTCATCTGTCGATGGACACCTTGGCTAGTTCCAAAGTTTGGCAATTGTGAATTGTGCAGCTATAAACATAGATACACATGCATTAGTATGGTAGTTTAGTTTCAGTCCTGCCGGAGCCCGCCAGCAAAGTCGATTGGTCCCTGAAACAAGGAGTGAGGATTAAGAAAAAACAAGAGAGAAACAAAAGATAGTTTCGGGAGGGCTCTAAGTCAAATACTGCAGCAGCCTCGACTTTATTTAGCTCAGTACTTATATACCCTTTTAGAGCACCAAATGTATACAATGATAACATTAACAAGCAGATAAACAACATGTTAACAATCAGCACCCTTCCTCCTTCTTAGGTCAAGAAACGGTCAACTCCCTCTTCTGAGAGCTTCCTTCTATTGTATCAGCAAATCCTGATACAAAAAGCTTTTACCTTCTTAGGCTGTTCATGCAACTTAGAGTCTAAAGATAAGAAAATGGTTCCCAACAGAGTCCTTTTGGGTAGATGCCTAGAAGTGGTTGCTGGGTATTACGGTAGGCTCATTCCCATTCTTCTGAGGGTCCTCCACACTGTTTTCCACAGCAGTTGCACTAATTTGTAATCCCACCAACAGTGTAGTAGAGTTCCTACTTCTCCACATCCTTGCCAGCACTTGTTGTTGTTTGTGTTTTTAATGATTGCCATTCTAATTGGGGTTAGGTGAAATCTCATGGTAATTTTGATTTCCATCTCTCTGATTGCTAATAAAGTTGAACATTTTTTCATACATTTATGGGCCATTGTATTTCTTCTTCTGTGAAGTGTCTATTTAGTTCACTGGCCCATTTTTTGATGGGTTATTTGTTTTTTTAGTGGTGTTTTTTTAAGTTCTCTGTATATTCTAGACATGAGTCCTTTATCTGAGGAGTAGCTGGCAAAAAATCTTCTCCCATTCTGTCGGCTCTCTGTTGAGGTTCTTGATTGTTTCCTTTGCTGCACAAAAGCTCTTTAGTTTAATGCAATCTAATGTATTGATCCTCATTTTAGTTTCCTGTGCCTTTGGGTCTTGTTGAGGAAGTCTTTACCTGTGCCTATGTGTTGAAGTGTTGGGTCTATGACCTCTTCGAGTAGCTGCAAGGTCTCTGGTCTGATTTCTAGGTCTTTGATCCATCTTGAATTGACTCTTGTATAAGGTGAGAAAGTGGAGTTTATTTCTATTTTTCTGCTTATGGTTAGCCAGTTTTGCCAGCACCATTTGTTGAAGAGACTATCCTTTTTCCATTGGGTGCTTTTAGCCCCTTTGACAAAAATCAATTGGCTACAGGTGTGTGGGTTTGTTTTGGAGTCTTCTATTCTGCTCCATTGGTCTATGTTTCTGCTTTTGTGCCAATACCATGCTGTTTTTATTACTATGGCTTTGTAGTGTAGTTTGAAGTCAGGTATTGTGATGCCTCCTGCATGGTTCTTGTTGCTGAGAACTACCTTGGCTATTCTGGGTTTTTTGTTGTTTGTTCCAAATGAATTTAAGGACAGATTTTTCTATTTCAGTGAAGAATAACTTTGGTAATTTAATGGGTATTGCATTGAATCTGTAGAGCACTTTTGGAAGAATGGCCATTTTGATGGTATTTATTCTGCCTACCCAAGAGCATGGGAGATCTTTCCATCTTCTAAGATCCTCTTAAATTTCTTTTTTCAATGTTTTATAGTTTTCCTTGTAGAGGTCTTTAAACTCTGGTTAGGTCTCTTCCCAAGTATTTTATTGTTTTGGGGGATATCGTGAGTGGAAATGTCTTCTGGATTTCTTTTTCAGTGGATTTATGGTTGGCATACAGAAAAGCTTCTGATTTTTTAAGATTGATTTTGTATCCAGACACTTTGCTGAATTTGTTGATCAGTTCTATTGCCTTATAGTTGAGTTTGTTGGATCTTCTAAGTATATCATGTCATCTGCAAATAGAGATAGTTTCAGTTCCTCTTTTCCTATTTGTACTCCTTTTATTTCCTTCTCTTTCCTTATTGCTCTGGCTAGAGTCTCGAGTACTATATTGAAAAGGAGTGGTGACAGCAGACATCCTTGTCTTGTCCTCCCTTAAGGCAGGGGGTAGGGGAATATTCCAAGATGCTCCATGGAGCCTGAAACCCCAGATGGTAGTACTTTACTCTACACATATACTATGTATTTTCCTATACATATATACATACCTATGATAAAGATTAATTTATAAAATTGACAAACTAATAGATTAACAATAACTAGTAATAAAATGGGACAATTATAGCAATATGCTGTGATAAAAGTTATTTAACACTTATGAAGTGTTTATTTCTGGAATTTTACATTTCATATTTTCAGACTGAAGTTGATCACAGGTAGGTAACTGAAACCATAGAAAACAAGTCTGTGGATGGAGGTGGGGGACTCATATAATGCAAAAGAAATGATGCCTGTGTCCATTAGATTCTTTAGCATACAAGAAATTGATACCCAGTTCAAACCCAATTCAATGTTAATTTTTAAATTTTATTTCTCATAATACAGAATGTCCTAACATGAGGTTCAGTTAGTTCAGTTACTCAATAATATCATCAGAGACTCAAGCTGCTTTCCTCTCTCTGCTCCATTGAACAAAGCATTAGTTTTGTCTGAGGGCTGGTGTCCTCAGGGTCAGTAGTTAGAACAACAATATATCCTTGTTCATACCAGTGGGAGAAAAGCAATGGCTTTTTTCTTTCTTTCTTTTGGCAGAAAACTCAAGCAAATCTCTCCTTCTCCTTGCTTTATTTGCTGCTCTATCCTCAGCACCTTCAGAGCAGCCATGGAGACTTTATGCATGCCAGCTGAAAGTTATCTGCATATTCCCATTTTCTGGAAGTATTTCAAGTTTCTCTATGTCCTTTTATATTTTTAACATTGATGAGCTTCAAAAATTAATAACTGACAGAGGTTATGATCTTAGGTATAAAGAATTTTTGCCAAACATTAGAGGTATCTGGCATGTAATAGAAACTCAGTAGATATTTGTTGAATGAAAGAATGAATGAATGACAGTGCCCTAAATCAGTTTCTCATTCTCATCCAAGGGGAAGCAGCCATAGCATTAACAACAATAATGATAAAGAAATCTGCCCCTCCAGAGCCTCACCTCACAGCTACACAAAGACACAAGCAAAATATTTAGAATTAGATTGTTTTACTTCCATACATGTTTACTTTACCTAAAAAATTAAAATTTGGGAAAGTACATGCTCCAGTAATTTCTGAACATGAAGAGGAGACAGTAAGAGAACCACTATTCCTGCTATACAAGCAATCCACCCAAATCAGGGTGGGATGCAATTCAACTTCCCAGTAAAATTGGTTCCTTTAGTCCTCAGGTACCCTGTCTTACATTTTGATGTTTCTTGTAGTGGATAGAATTTTGTCCACCCACCACTACCAAGAAAGAAACATGTTCAATTCCAAAATTCCAATACCTATGACTATAATCTTATTTGGAAATAGTGTCCCTGTATATGTAATGAGGTTAAGATGAGGTATACTGGATTAGACTGTGACTTGTGTCCTGAGAAGAGGTAAATTTGGACATAGAGACAGAAAACACACAACATAAGGAGAATGCCATGTAATGTAACAACATTGGCAGAAATTAGAATACTGTATCTACAAGACAAGGAATGCCTAGAATTGCCAGCAACTGCCAGTAGGAAGAGGTAAGGCAAGGTTCCTCCCTGGTGCCTTCAGTGGGAGAATGATCCCCACTGCCTCCCATGCCAACCCCCTCTGTCTTTCTCCTTCGACTGTGATTGCTATGCTGTGGTTAGTTATAGATTGTCCCCTGAAGAGTTTGTGTGTTCAGAGTTGATGTAATTAAGTCATGAGGGTTGTAATCTCATCAGTGGATACATCCATTATGATGATTTACCGGGTGGCAACCTAGGCAGGTGTGGTATGGCTGGAGGAGGTAGGCTCCAAGGGGTGTGGTCTTGGGGACTGTGCTTTTGTCCTTTAATCCACTTGCTTGCTCTCTTGCTTCCAGCCTCCATAATGTGATAACAGAGTACCCTCTCTGCCTCCCACCACCATGCCTTGCACTCCATAGACCTGGCCTGCCATGGAATGAATCTCTGAAGCCTCCAGAACTGTGGGCAAATCAATCTTCCTTCCTCTGAGTTGTGTGGCCAGTTGTTTTGGATCACAGCGGTGAGAATGCTGACTGAAACAGGCTAGTTCTACTAGCAACTTACAGGGGACTTTATATTCCAAATGAAGTTTTTCAAAATACCGAAGGCCACCAAAACAAAATTTATAATAATCTAAACAGTTCCTTGTCCACCCAGATTGTCAGCTCCTCCGCAGTTAAAAACCTTTATGTTTTCATTCCAGAGTCCATTCTGTGGCAATAACTCATAGCCATAACTTATATCAAATCCTCAGAAAGCTACTTCCATTCTTTCTCTTCATCTCCCTGAAGTATCAGGAACTACTGGTATAAAAATGGTCATGTAAATCAACTTACCTGACAAACATTCCCAATCAGAGTTGTAAGATAGACAATCTGCCCTGTCTCCTTAGATCCATTACTTCTGCTGCTGATGTCTCGTTTATTCATCTATTAATCTCTACTATGAACATCTACGGAACATGTACTCTGTGTCAGGTACTATTCTAGGCACTGGGAACATAAACAAGATTAAAATGGATAATGAATGCTCTTAAGAAGTATCATTTCAGCTGGGCATGGTGGTGCATGCCTGTAATCCCTGTACTTGGGAGACTGAGACAGGAGGATCACAGGTTCAAGGCCAGCCTCAGCAATGTAGTAAAACTCTCAGCAACCTAGAGAGACCCCGTTTCAAAACAAAGAAATAAAACGGGCTAGGGGTGTATTATATCCATGACTTTGAATGGCAGTATTTCCTCTTAACTTGCTAGGGAGTGTCATCCCTCACTGCCCATGATCTTCACCTTGTCTCCCACCTCTTGAGCAGCTTCTTTTCTAACCCTAGCCCTCCCCAGTCATGACCCTCCCTTCCCTTGGACTAATGGCTGGAAGCATTCTGGTGGCTTTGCTCCAGGTGTGCTCTCTCTAAATGTGTGCACACCCCCATTCCAGATGTGTTTCCACCAACACAGAAGAGAACCATTGCCTCTGACATTCTTCCTTCTATTTTCTCTTGGTACAAACATGATTGTGCCCATTTTTCTTTTTTCCCTTTTTTCTTTTGCAACAGTATCACACTGTTTGACTCATACTGAGCCTAGAGTTAGTTTGCTAAGAAATTTTTATGTCTCCCAACTCTTCAACCCCAGGCTCTTTTCACTCCATGGAGTCTCCTCCCTCTTGATTTTATTAGCTTTAGGAAAAATTAAATGAGTTTGGGTCATAGCTTTGGCAATCAGGACACTCAGTGTGTGATGACCTCTAGGTATCCTTCCTGCTCCCTATAGCTTTGCCAACTTTATTCTAGAGATTTTATTAACACCATCCCAATCTGCAACACTTTAGAATGCTGAGTTATCATCTGCTTATTTTTTCTCTTCTAATGTTTAAAAAGAAATCAATTGATGGCAGCTCATATTTCTGCCCTTTGCTTCCCTTGCCAGAGGTGAATCCCGCTGTTTATGAGAAAACAGGCTGTGCGCTTGCCCTGCAGCCTCTCCAGTAAAGAGTGAAATCACAAGAAAATCCACATTCTCTTCTCACCTCCCTGACCCCCCTTGTGACAATTAAACCTTGTGGCCTGGAGATTACACCTCTCATATCCAATCCCAAGGTGTTCTTTTTTATTCTTTACCTTCCAAAATCAGTAGAGGGATAAATCACTCAAAAAGAACTAAGTGAGTATATTATAGCTGTCTTGAGGGTTTAAATCTACCAATAACCAGCTGTGGAATATTGGGCATGTCACTCAGCCAGTCAGTGACTCCCTTCTGTGAAATAGAGTTAATAATTGCTAATTTCTCTCTCTCTCTCTCTCTCTCTCTCTCTCTCTGTGTGTGTGTGTGTGTGTGTGTGTGTGTGTGTGTGTGTTTTACAGGAATTAAATGCAGGGGCATCCTACCTCCAAGCTACACCCCAAGCCCTTTTTATTTTGAAACAGGGTCTCACTAGGTTGCTGAGGCTGGCCTCAACCCTGCAATCCTCCTGGCTCAGCCTCCCAAGTATTGGGATTGCAGGACTGTGCTACCTAGTAAGCATTAAATGAGTTCACATTTATAAAGCACATGGGAATGTGACTGGCACACAGTGAACACCATATAAGTGTGAGCTTCCATTTGAAGTTAAAATTGCCTAAGCCAGGAGTGTTGGCACACACCTGTAATCCCAGTACTTGGGAAACTGAAATATGAGGATCACAAGTTCAAAGCCAACCTCAGCAACTTAAAGAGACCCTTAGCAACTTAGTGAGACCCTATTTCAAAATAAAAAAACAAAAAGGTCTGGGTGAATCTTGGAAGTAGAATGCTCCTAGCTTCAATCCCCAGTACCAAAAAAAATTTAAATACATAAATTCATAGTTCACTCCCAATTATTTGGAGAAAGATTATCTAGTATGTTTTCCCCCAGGAGAAAAACAGGTTCTGAAGTCAGACAGACAAGAAATAATACCTGAGCACAGGTGCATGACCTTGGAAATTATGTTAATCTGAGATAAACCTCAACTTCATCTGTGAAACAGTGATAATAATGTGTCCTTCACAGAGCTGCTGTGAGAAGTAGGTGAGTTCAGTGTTCATACCGAACATACTTATAGAATGCATGGCTTCTGTGGCACAAAATGTGCTGTACATCCTTGATAGGGGAGACTGTTCCTTTTATTTATTTATTTATTTATTTATTTATTTATTGCAGTACCAGGGATTGAACCCAGGGGTGTTCTACCTCCGAGCTACACCCCCCAGCCCTATTTTTTTATCCTTTATTTTGAAACCAGGTCTCACTAAGTTGCAGAGGGCCTCAGTAAATAGCTGAGGCTGGCCACGAACCCGGATCCTCCGGTCTCCGCCTCCCAAGTACTGGGATTACAAGCGTGCACCACCACGCCCAGCTAGACTGTTCCTTGAAAAAGAGAATTTAACCATCCCAGAACTCCAGACATAGACCCAAGCTCCTGACTTGCCTTTCCTAACCAGGGGCCACTTCTGTCCAGGCAGTTCAGGTTACACTGCAGCCTGAGTAGATAGGCAACATGTGCTCAGGGTCTACATCCTCTGCGCTTTCCCTTCCAGCTCTATGAGTTTCCCAGGCTATCCCCACCAGGTTCATGCTGTCCTCACACGGTCAACTCCCTTTGCCAGTGGTCCATCCATTATTCACAACTGTCTTCTAAATATGTTTCTACATATGGCAAGCCACTAAGTAAAATTTTCCCAATGATTATGACACTGTAGGTCACCCTTTCTGGTTTGCCAATAGTAAAGGCTTGCCCTGAACAAGACCAATGAAAAAGCAGAAAGAAGGTGGCATCAAGGCAGGATTGACAAGAGTGGGAAGCACAGCCTTTCACAGACAACTCAATCAGTCTTCAAAGTAAGCTGCCCGGTATTCTGTGTGACTTATGTGTGCAGAATTCTTTGACTGTGTATTTGTGATTGCATCGATCTTTTTTTCCCGGGGAGAAGGGGGATACCAAGGATTGAACCCAAGGGCATTCTACCTCCAAGCTACATCCAAGCCCTATTTAATTTTTATTTTGAAACAGGGTCTTGGTAAGTTGCTGAGGGCCTCACTAAGTTGCTGAGGCTGTTCTTGAACCTGTGATCCTCCTGTCTCGGCCTCCCAAGTACTAGGATTACAGTTGTGTGCCACATCTGACTTTGATTTTTCTTTTGATGCCTCAATAAGAGTAGGCTTTGGCTCTACTCGTAAAATAGCAGAGTTTAAAGTACATTCAAGATCGCATCTTCCACACACCTCGCTTTGTACATGAATAAACTTAGAAATGAAGTGACTTATCCATGACTACAGAAATAAAGAATGGCAGTCAGGTCTAGAACCCTGGCCAACTTTTGTTGTATCATTTTTCACACTGTCACACTGCCTCCTATTCTTACTGAACCATAGATATTTGCACAACAATGATGCATCTATGTAACCAAAACTTTTCTTATTTCATGATTTCAATGCCTGATGGTACACTTAAAATCATGTTGGGCTGAGGATGTAGCTCAGTGGAAGAGCATTTGCCTAGCATATGGATTTAATCCCCAGCTCCACAAAAAAAAAGGAAAAAGGAAATCATGTTTATAGCAAGTACCTCTGTGTTTAAAACCAAGAACAAAATGTTTCAAACAGCTAACCCTGAAGCAAGTCATGCCCAAGATATGTTTTCACTCAACCACCATCCTTGAATCTCTCAAACTGCACATGTGCCCTTGTTCATCTAATTTTCCAGGTAAATAACACCAGCCACCTTTAGGCAGGTCATTTTCTGCTGATAAACAGTCCTTGACAAAGCTATAAGCACTCAGTCTTTTGCCACCTGTTCATTAATCTCTAGAAATGCCCTGTACTCAAATTCTTAATACAAATGGTTTCCTATGATTCCCGATGCAAGGTCAGGTTCTGTCTTCTGTACTCAACCTTGGCAAGCACAGAGAGACAAGCTGCTAAGGTAACACCTCCTGCCCAAGGTTATACCTGTGGTCAGTAAGTAAAAATAAAATTGGAATTATCTAGTGGGTCTTTGAAACTATTCTGAAAGGCAAAATTTAGGCATGTTTGGAAATATGATGAAAGGTAACACAGAGCAAAGTGGAGAAACTATTCCCTGTCTTCCTGTATGTCCCGCCATTTCCTTCCCACTGTCCTATGTCCCTATTTTTTATTTTTATACTCTTATTAGTTTATTAGTGCATTGTAATTATACATCATAGTGAGGTTCAAAGTGATACAAACATGCACACATCACATGGTGTACTTCTCTCTGCATCCTATCCTGCACCCCTATCCTTCCTCCCCATACATATTAGTGATATTGGTAGTGATATCTTCATATGTGGACATAGCATTATTTGAATCCATATGTAGAAGAATGAAATTAGACCCCAATTTTTCACCCTGCACAGAAGTTAACTCAAGATGGATCAAAGACCTAGAAACCTTCAATTACTAGAAGAAGGCATAGGACCAGCTCTCCAACATATAGGTACTGGTAGAAGTTTCTTTGATAAGATTCCCAAAGCTTGGGAACTAAAACTGAAATCAGTAAATGGAATGGTATCAAATAAAAAGTTTCTGTGCAGCCAAGGAAACAATCAAAAGTCTGAGGAGAAAACATACAGAATTGGAGAAAATCCTTGCCAGCTACTCCTCTGATAGAGGACTAATATCTAAAATATATAAAGAACTCAAAAAAACATAACACTAATAAAACAACCCAATCAAAAAATGGGCCATTCAACTGAATGGACACTTCTCAAAAGAAGAGATACAAATGGCCAATAAATATATTTTAAAATGTTCAACATCAATAGCAATCAGGGAAATGAAAATCAAAACTACCCTGAGATTCTATCTTACTCCAGTTAGAATGGCAATCATTAAGAATACAAACAATAGTAAACACTGATGAGGATGTGGGGAAATAGGAACTCTTATATACCATTGGTGGGATTGTAAATTAGTACAACCACTTTGGAGATCAGCATGGAGGTTTCTCATGACACAGCTATACCACTCTTCAATATCTTTCCAAAGGAATTAAAGTCATAATACTATAGTAATAAATGCATATTCATATTTACAATTCACAATAGCTAAGTTATAGCACCAACCCAGGTGTCCACCAGCAGATGGATGGATAAAAATAATGTGGTATATAGACACAATGGAATTTTACTCAGTCATAAAGGACAAAATTAAGTCCGGAAAATGAAAGGAACTCGATAACATTATGTTAAGTATGATCAGCCAATCTCAGAAAGTCAAGGGTTGTTTGATTTCTCTCATATGTGGAATATAGAAAATAGGTAACATAAGGGACTTTAGATAAATGAGAAGAGAGAAAATAGAATAATGGAAGGGATTGGGGAAGGAAGGAGGGGAGTGAAAAGGAGAATAAATGAAGGAAACAGTTCAAATAATGCTACATTTCTATCTTGAGGAATTCACTATAATTATTCTGTCTGATTCTCCATTTGAACGCAGCTTTCGAGCAAATGTGTGAAATAGGGGTTCAGTGTCCCCCTGTCTCCTCCCATGCCACCCCTCAGCACACAGAGCTCCCTCCAGACTTGATTTCTTTGCTGGCCTCCATTGCCCCATGGTGTTTCCAGCCTCACTTCTCCATTCTTCATCCCCACCTCAGTTGCCTTCCATGTATTCATGGTCTTGTTCTGTGCTGGTTTCTCAGTAGTCAATTACCACTTTTACACAATATATTTGCAAATAAATGTTTCAGGAATAATTTGCCAATTCCAAATAAATGCCCTTAAAATGGTGGAATTGCAGGTCAAGTGTTAGACAAGTTGAGGAATTGGATCTTTTGATGCTCTAGGCATAAATAAGTTATTATTTATGCTTGGACCAGCCCCCATGTCTCTATACATATAAAAATTCCATGCCATGAAGTGCTTAGACTTAAATTATTTTATAATATTTTGTATTTATTGAGAGCCTTTCTGTCTGAAGTTTAAACTGCTCCACAGTATACTGCTTCTCTGAATCTTTTAAAACAGAAGGATTGAGTAATTCATAATCTTGGGTGTACTTAAGAATTCAAGCAAGGAACAGACATTTGTATAAATTCTGCAACATCTCACACATTTTCTTGCACAAAAAGGAAGGTGGATGAGAGGGAGGCAAGATTTTATACATATTTCATAAGTATATTTCATATGTGTATTTCATATTACACACACACATTATTAGTTCTGACCTCCCTGATCCTGACATTGATTAAACAGCTTTCAGACTTTCAGGCCAGCTCCTGAGGCATATAGTCTTCAAGAGCTGCACAAAGTACAGCCACAATTGGACTTGAGTTAGTGGCCCCCACCTGACACTGAGTTCCCCATGACCCATCCAACAGAGAGTGACTGGTTCTACTTTGTGCCAGTCACTGTGGTGGGTTTCATTATCTCCTGCTCAGAGCTTTGTGGTTCCCTAACCACTGCCTAGAACTGGGACAAAGTGCATATATGCCATATATATGATATCATTTAATTTTTATTTGCTGGTGGATTGACTGATACTCTCTTCCATGGAAGAGAGGTATCTGATACACATTTCTGTGTTCTTTGCTTCTCAAAATGAGAAAGACAGAGTATAATTAAATGTTAAAGTAGAACAAAACTAAGTCATAATCAATGATAATGAGATCATTTGCAAATGTTTCTAACTATGCTGAAAGAGTTAATTTGCCTTTTAGCACCTAAAATGCTACATCCTAATTCTTAAAAAAAAAAAGGTTGATCTAATCTAGGTTATTCTAATACAGTATATCTTTTAACAAATTCTTCCAAATTAAATACTACTTGCAATGGTTTCTCTCCTAGTTCTCTGTTGCTACTCAATAAACCACCCCAAAGCTTAACAATTTAAATCAATAATTAATTATTACCTCTTGCAGTTCTTGGGGAATTGGACCGAGACAGATGGTCTCACTTGGTATCTCTCACATCAGGTGAGACCGTAGCTATCTGAAGATTGACTGGGCTGAACAACACAGATGGCCCATCTGTTCCTGAGATTTGATGCTGACTAAAGACTGGAATCTAGTGGGGATTTAAACCTGAGTACATATGCATTGCCCTCATGGGGCTTGGACTTTCTGTAGCAGGAATCCATACAGCTGGGTTTCTTGATGAGGAGCCAGAAAAACAAGTATTTCAAGAGGCTCAGGCAAATGCTACAAGGCTTCTAACCTCCAAGATGATACTTTATGATGCATTTTCTTGGTCAATAGTGAGTCATAGGACCATTTCAATTCAAGTGGAGAGAATTACTTAAGGCTAGGAATATTGGGAGGCTTGATTTATTGGAAACCCATCTTAGAAACTTGCTGCCACAGTCCACAGCATTAGTGATTCATGTGCCTCCCACATGAAAATACACTCACCTCTGCTTAGAACTTTAAGTCTCATATCATTAGGGCATTAGGCTTGGGGCTTTAAAGTCCAGGAGCTCATCATCTCAACCAGATGCAGGTACTGAAGATGCTCATCAGGTATAGATCCTTAAGTGCATTTTCTCAATTAATACCAATTCTCTTCTAGGTAGCAATTACTACATAACAAGCCACTAAAAGCTTAGGGGCTTATAGCAGGAATTTTATTTTCTAAGTCAGAAATTTAGAGAAGAACTGCTGGGGGCTTGTTGGATGGCATTTGCTGGAGCAGCTATGGCTGGTGGGTCACTTCCAATGTCTTCCTCACATATCTGATGACCTGGTGCTACCTGATATTTCTTTTTCTCTCTTCTTCCCCCCATGGCATCTGAACCTCTTCACATATCTTCAGTTCTCACAGCAGGGTAGTCTCAGGGTGGCTGTGCTCTCTCTTACTTGGTCACTGGCTTTCTCCAAAGATGTACTTGAGAGTCCCAGAATACCACTTCTGCCACATTATACTATCAAAAACCAGGTCACTAGGATCAGCCTAGATTCAAGGTGAAGGAAACATGGGAGAAAGGTATTCATGATAAAAGGAACTGATATTAGCCATTTTGGAGAAAAGCCACTAAATATTCCTTATTGCCTACCAAAAATATGTAGCTTTCCTAGAAATATAGTTCTTTTCTGCCAAGTTTCAGCCTAAATGTCACTTCCCTCAAAGCAGTTGTCCTTGACTCCCCTAGAACACTTAGGCACCCCTTCTGTCTGTGTAATAAGCACATATATCATGGCATTTGCCACTCCCTTTACTACAGTTACTTGTTTAACTGTATGTCCCCTTGACTAGCTGCTGCTGCAAACATCTATGTAGCTCACCACTGCATCTCTGATACCCATCACGGTACAGTGCACATGACAGACCCTCGATAAATATTTAATAGAATAGAAAGGAAGCCAATTGTGAATGCAGCCAACCTTGCTGGAGTTGTCCTTTGGCTTCAAAGGCAGGACTGAATCCTTGGCTTTTGTCTCCCTCTTATTTTTCCCAAACACATAAGAGCAATAATTTTCAAGTTAATAGCATCATCAAGACTTGTGCTGAACTGATTTTTTCTGCCTCAGATCTTGTGGACTGGAGGAGTGATTATCATGCACAAGACAGAAAAGAAGAGGGGATATAAACCACTCCTGAAAATTAATCTACCATGATGCACCAGCCAGGAGCTTAATAGGGAGCATGATCTTCAATTTGCTGAGTATAGCTCTACAAGGAGCCCTGAGCTGGGCTTGTGACATGCCATTTCTTAGAGGATTTCAGTTGCTGCTGCTGCTGCTGCTGCTGCTACTGCTGCTGCTTCTGCTGCTGCTTCTGCTGCTGCTGCTATAGAAAAAGATTGATGAGTCTGATAATAGATTTGAACACAGTCCTCTTATAAAAACAGGACTAGGGTTGTCAGGCTAATTAGCATTACAGCATGTGTATGTATGTACTATACATAATGCATGTAAATCATATACATGGTCTAAAAGGGTGGAGTATTTGAGGACAAAGCAAGAGTCAGAAGGACAAAGGCAACCGGCAATCTAATCCACTTAACAGGTCAAGGAGCTTGAAACCCAGCCACAAATACATCATTTGATAACGGTAATGAAAAAGACAGTAATCTATATCTACAAATAGCATTAAGGTAAATTCAGTTTAGAGGCCAAACTAAGTTGATGTGAAATCTACAAGACTGGCTGTCTCTCAGATATGCTTAAAGAGAAGGAGAATGTGTTCAATTCCTTTTTTACTTTGGAGATCCCTGTGAATTAGGTCTTTTCCCTAAGGTGGGTTTTCCTAATATGTGGGTCTTATTTGTTTAAGACAATTAAGCATTTGCCACCTAAGCTCATCTTAGTACTGAGAATGTCAATTTTGCAAATGGGTCAGGTCTATCTAATGTCCCTTTAGGGCATTTCATTTTCCTGTCGAATCTCTGTGGCTCTCCTGCAAGCAGGGGGAGTAGACACACACACACACACACACACACACACACACACACATTAGAAGTTGCAGGTGGCTTGAGCTGGAATCTGCAGTAGGGATGTGTCTGAATCATGACTTAGCAGCTGGTCCTAGAAAATGTATCTTGATGATATGGACAGTGTGCTTCATGTCTACAAAGTTGCTTCATTTTCAACCAAAGTTCTCATACATCCTCAACAGTAATGACAGTATGTTGCATTGCAAATATGCAGGGGTGCATTAAGCTTTTTTTCTCTTGTGATGCCTCAGTCAATATCAGGTAGCACTCATAAAAAATAATGAAATCTGCTTGTGACACATCAGTATTCCTGCAGTTATGTGCTGATTGACCTTTGCTTTGCATGCACCTGCAGAGGCAGGGAGCCCTGATGTGTTGTATGGCACAGAGCACATGAAAGCCTTGAAATAAGCCATGAATTGGTCCCTGCTTCATTTGATGAGAGGTTTACTCTAGACTTATTCCTAATTTAAGCATATATTAGTGCAAGTCAGATGCAGTAGCAAAGGCCTATGATTCCAGCAACATAGAAGGCTAAGGGAGGAGGAACACAAGTTTGAGGCCAGCCTAGACAACTTAGCAAGATCCTGGCCCAAAATAAAATTTTTAAAAGGGCTGGGTATATAGCTCAGTGATACAGTGCTTACCTTAATGGTGGGAATTCCTAGGTTCCATTCCCAGCACAGAAAGTAAGAGGGAAGGGAGGAAGGAGGAAAGGAAGGAAGGAAGGAAGGAAGGTGAAAACATTACTGCAGACCAAATCGGAAAATTAAGGAGAGGAGGAACTTAGGAAAATCAGTTAAAAAAAAAGTTACCCAAGGATTTAACATATTTTGTGAAAAATCTTCTAAAAAGTGTAGTCACTTCATTGACTTCTTTCACAAGTCTAAGCACTCCTTCTTACTCAGGTCTTACCCTCCTGCAGTCAGTTTTAAATAACTCAAAGGCTGCTGCCTGCTGTTCATCCCTAGTGCCATGCTCTGTCTCAGATACTCCTTACTTCTGAGCCACAAAAATCCTGTCACCCTTCCTTTGGTTTCTTCATCTTCTAACTCCCTCTCAACAAGATCATCATCATCATAAATATCATTAAAATATCCAAAATATGTTTTCAAACATTTCAATGACTATTGTCTGTCTAGAAGGACAAAGTTCACCTTCCTTAAAGCTAAAAAAGCAGGTCAAGGCACACTGAGAACTTCTGACTCCTTTTCTCCATTCCAACCATAGTAAATTACTCATCTGCTTCATTCTACATCTTGTTGATTCTTGTCCTTGCATCTAGAAAGCACTTCCCCCCTTCTTTTTTCTCCTAATTTTTCACCCCAACTCAAATATTACATCATCAGAATAGCACTCTACCCCCAATCAGAATTTATCAGATCTGTCTCTGTTTTTCCTCTAGCATTTTATGCAAATCTCTATGACTTATCAATTATCATTTGTCCTATGACCATTAATTATGAGGAGCCTGTCTCCTCTATTTAATTACAGTCCTTTAATGCTCCTAAGTAGAGTTAGTCATTACCACTATGATATGAAACTTGTTTTTTAAAGTTTCTCACCTCACTGAGTCATAAATATGGAACTATTTTATTTTTACCTCAGTTAACTACCTTCAATTGGGCTTTGTTATTTTCTTCTTTCACACTGAGCAGTACCTCTCTTCACCAGATTTAACAAATTTCTAGTACCTGTTAGATACTAGAAAGTTTCATAATCTGTATCTAAGATACCTGTTCCTTTTTTCTTTTCTTTCTTTTTTTTTTTTTTTGCGGTACCAGGGATTGAACCCAGGGGCCTTCTACCTCCGCGCTATACCCCCGGCCCTATTTTTTATACTTTATTTTGAAACTGGGTCTCACAAAGTTGCGGAGGGCCTCACTAAGGAGAGAGAGAGAAAGACGGAGAGAGAGAGAGAGAGAGAGAGAGAGAGAAAGAACTGAGGATGGCCGCGAACCCGGTTCCTCCGGTCTCCGCCTCCCAAAGTACTGGGATTACAAGTGTGCACCACCACGCCCAGCTTCCTTCTTTCTTTTCTAACTTTACTTTCCTTAAATATCAGGAGGAAAGAAATGGGATAATGGAGATAGAATCTCTTTACATGGTTTTCTGTCGCTGAAACAAAATACCTGATGCTAATACTTTATAAAGAGGTTTCTTTAGCTCACAATCTTGGAGACTGAAAGTACAAGATCAAGTGGCCCCAACAATTTGATCTCCGGCGAGAGCCCCTTGACTGTGTCACAACATGGCAGATGTCATCATGGCAGGTGTGTGTGTGAAAAAGAGATCGCATGGTAATACAGGAAGCCAGAGAGCAGGCCCATCTTGCTCTTCTTTTTATAAGAGCTTTCACAGGAATTTCCCTGATCCCACAAGAACTATGTTAATCCATTGTGAGGGCAGCAACCCCAATGTCCTACTGACCTCCCACTAGGCCCCACCTCATAAAGGACTGAGCTTCAGTACCAACACACTGAGGCCATGCTTCCAGCACATGAACCTTTGGGGGATGAACCATATCTGAGCCATAGCAGGCTCTTTGTGAACTCATTCTGGTTCAGTCTAACTCCATGCAGTGCTGAGGGCTTCCAGCTAATGGCATGAAAGGTAGTTGGAGGGAAAGGTTAGCTTTAACCCAGAACCCTGCATAACTGAGGCCCTCTCCCAGAAGGGTTCCACCATGTGTACACAACACAGCTCTAGCTTTGGATTGAACAGTGTTTTATATGTACAGTGGCACATCAGGCAGACCCACAACTGCTGCTTCTTTGGTAAACCTGGAGCACTTCATGGGGAGCTGCAAGCACTACTAGAAGAGTCCTCTCTTGTGCCTTCTACCTATGGTCTCTGAAGAACTGAGATGAGATACAAGGCAACCCATCTTTTCCCCCAAACACTTTATACTACAGCTTGGTTCAAGCTTACTAGCATGGCCTATGCCAGTGGGGCATTCATCCTCCTGTCTAGATCTGAACTCCTTCGGTTCAAGTGTTTCTCCAAACCTCAGGAACATGCACAGGACTGAAAAGGACACTGTAGGTGCTGCCCTAGGATTCCAGCATGCTCCTCCAGTTTCCTTAAAACACTCAGGACTCAGAACATTGTGTAACTCTGCAGGTTAACAGCACGCCACATGCTCATTCAAGGAAGAAGACACCAATCTCCATATTCTGAAGTGATCTCCAATTTTTATAAGGAATTCTCTTAGAATCCCTCCCACCTAAAACACTGTACTGCCCTCTCAGCCAGGATTCCCCTCCCTTCCCACAGGTATATAAATGGAGGTACAGCTGGCACTACTCTGACTCCCCCATCAAGCCCTGGGGAAGTAGCACTGGTCTCCTTGGCTGAAGAGCTCCTTTGAATGTGGTAGATGTATGGCCTTTATTTCCTGGCTACAATTCTAGTTCAGGGAAAACTGAATTTGCATATACTGTGAAATGCCTTCTATCATAATTATGTAGACTTCTGTTGGCCTTATCATTGTTTTATAACATCTTTTTCTAAGTATGTGCCTCCCTGGAAACTCTTTAAAGAAATGCATCTTCTTCATTTTCTCTCTCCATTTCTTAGCACAGTACTAAGCATTTTGCAGGCAAGTGATCAATGTCTGATACACGACTTCCTAATCCCAAAAAAAGCTAAAGTTCCAAGATTGTGAGATGCCAAGCTCCTCATTTTTTAGAAGAAACTCAGGTCTAGAAAGATGAGGTCATTTATCCAAGGGCACATAGCTAGTTGGGATTCCATTTCTCATACAAATTCATACACTTAATGGTGCGGAAGAAGCGTAAGTGAGCCAAGCATATTTGATGACTGGCCTTTGGAGAGAAGAAAGCGGGTAATGGAAAACACTGTACAAATTCCAAAAGGTAATTTTTGCAGATGAAGCACATTTTTCATTCCCTGATTTGGTAGGGTTTGCCAGTGTTTGCCGTGACTAATGTTGGCCCAGCCTAGACTTCCTGTTTTCAGGGCAGCATGACAGATTTGTTGGTATAATTTGGCTTTGATTCATTTCAGGCCAATCCTGGAAACCAGAGGCTCTGTCATGTCTCACTGCAACATTAACTCCATTTTTTGGCGTTCACTCCTCCTACTAATAAGCAGAGGCCATTCAATAGGACAATCCTAACTGCCTGCTAAAGGTGACAGCCATAAGGACAAATAACTTTTCCCATTAAGTCTTTTATTCTTTTCTGGGAAGAGTAGTGGTTTTGTTCTCTTATCTCTCTATAGCTTACATGTTTCTTGGTGGTACAGAATTTCCAGGGCAGACTGCCCACGACTGCTACAATGCCATCTCTGATGAACTCATGGGGACTCAAAGTTAATAAAATATCCACCTATGACCCAGCTATACCACTCCTGAGTATCTTTCCAAAGGAATTAAAGTCATGATACTATAGTGACACATGCATATCCATGGTTTTTTTTATTGGTGCACTGTAATCACACATCTTGATGCAGTTCCCACTCCACTCCCTCTCCGTCCCCACCTTCCTGTGCTCAGAACAGTAATTGTCTTTGATGAGGTTATGTATGCACATCATATCCCTTGAGGTGTCTCCCTCTTCAAGTCTTCCTCCCCCCTCTCATTTCCTTCAGTTAGGTCCCCTCCTTCACACCACTAAGGTTTCTCCTTTGTCTGTAAGTCCTTCCTGTGTCCCAATTTCTCCCTAGCTTCCACATATGAGGGAGCATATCCAATTCTTCATTTTTTGTGACTGCCTAATCTCACTTAGCATAATATTCTCCAGTTCCATCCATTTCCTTGAAAATGATGTAATTTTGTTCTTCTTTATGGCTGAATAGAATTCCATTGCATATATATCCCATAATTTTGTAATCCATTCATCTGTTGGTGGATACCTCAGCTGGTTCCATAGATTGGAGATTTTAAATTGTGCAGCTATAAACATAGATATTCATGTATTGCTATGGTAGTCTGCTTTTAATTCTTTTGGGTAGATACCCAGGAGTGGTATAGCCGGATCATATGACAGGTTCATTCCCATTCTTATGAGGACCCTCTACACTGTTTTCCAAAGTGGTTGCACTAATTTGCAATCCCACCAACAATGTGTCAGAGTTCTACTTATCCTACTTATCCACTTGCCAGCATTTATTATTGTGTTTTTAATGATTGCCATTCTAATTGGGGTTAGATGAAATCTCAGGATAGTTTTGATTTGCATCTCTCTGATTACTAATGATGTTGAACATTTTTTCATATATTTATTGGCCATTGTATTTCTTCTTTTATGAAGTGTCTACTTAGTTCACTGCCCATTTTTCGATTGGGTTATTTGTTTTTTTGGTGGTGAGTTTTCTGAGTTGTTTGCATATTCTAGATATTAGTCCTTTATCAGAGGAGTAGCTGGCAAAGATCTTTTCCCATTTAGTTGGCTCTCTTTTGAGGTTCTTGATAGTTTCCTTTGCTGCACAGAAGCTCTTCAGTTTAATGCAATCCCACATATTAATCCTTGTTTTAATTTCTTGTGCCTTTGGGGTCTTGTTGAGGAAGTTTTTACCCATGCCTATATGTTAAAGTGTTGGTCCTATGCCCTCTTCAAGTAACTGCAGTCTCTGGTCTAATTTCCAGATCTTCGATCCATCTTTAATGGACTCTTGTTCAGGGTGAGAAAGTAGGATTTATTTCCATTTTTCTTCATATGGATAACCAGTTTTGCCAACACTATTCATTGAAGAGGCTATCTTTTTTCCAGTGCATGTTTTTGGCCTCTTTGTCAAAAATCAATTGGCTGTAAGTGTGTGGATTGGTTTCGGAATCTTCTATTCTGCTCCACTGGTGTATGTATCAGCTTTTGTGCCAATACCATGTTGTTTTTATTACTGTGGCTCTGTAGTATAGTTTGAAGTCAGGTATTGTGTTGCTTCCTGCATGGTTCTTATTGATGAGAACCATTTTAACTATTCTGGAATTTTTGTTGTCCCATATGAATTTAAGGACTGATTTTCCTAGATCTATGAAAAATGACCATGGTATTTTAATGGGGATTGCATTGAATCTGTAGATCAGTTTCGGAACGATGGCCATTTTGATATTTGTTCTGCCAATCCAAGAGTATTCTAAGAGCTTCAATTTCTTTCTTCAATGTTTTATCATTTTAATTGTAGAGGTCTTTTACCTCCTTGGTTAGATTTATTCCTAAGTATTTTTATTGTTTTTGAGGTTATTGTGATTGGAAATGTTTTCTGGATTTCTTTTTCAATGGATTTGAAATGGATTTCAATGGATTATGGTTGGCATATATAAAAGCTTCTGATATTTTTATATTAATTTTGTATCTAGACATTTTGTCGAATTTTTTAATCAGTTCTAAAGTATTTTGATTGAATTTATTGGGTCTTCTAAGTAAAGGATCATGTCATCTGCAAATAGAGATAATTTAAATTCTTCTTTTCCTGTTTGTACCTTTGATTTCCTTTTCTTGCCTTATTGCCCTGGCTAGAGTCTTGAGTACTACATTGAAAAAGAGTGGTGATAGTGGGCATCCTTGTCTTGTTCCTGATTTTAAAGGGAAGTCTCATAGTTTTTCCCCATTCGATATGATGTTGGCTGTGAGTTTATTGTATATTGCCTTTATGATGTTGAGGAAAGTTCCTTCTATTCTGATTCTCTGCAGTGTTTTTAACACTAATGAGTGTTGGATTTTGTCAAATGCTTTTTCAGCTTCTATTGAAATGATCATGTGATTTTTGTCCTTAGTTCTGTTTATGTGGTGAATTACGTGGGTTGTTTTCCATATGTTGAACCAGCCTTGCATTCCTGGGATTGTAATAGTTGGTCTGGTTTGTCAACTTGACCCTCCTAAGATCATGTGACTTTGGTTGTATAACAGCAGATTGAACTGGAAGTCCTGCCCTAAATGTGGGCAGCAGGGTTCTGATAGGTGCAGGACTTGGATAGAAAGGAGAAAGCCGCGTAGAGGGAGCCGCGACTCTTCCTGAAGAAAATGCGTCTGCTCTCGTCTGAGATCGTCGGTCTCCAACTCTGCCGTTTCCTTGAAGAGCTTCTTGATCTTCTGCTCTTGTCTGAGATCGTTGGCCTCCAACCTTCGAGCTGAAACTTCACCATCGTTTCTCCAAAGAGCTTCCTTATCTTCACATCTTGGACTGGACTGAATTGGTGGTTGCTTCAATCCTAAGGCTCCAGCTCTTAGACCGCCCGACCAGCTACTGATTCCTCTGATTCTTCTCATGCAGTCGAAACTCAGGACTACATTGTGAGCTGATCTAATAAATCCTTTTTTTCCCTTCCTTTCTTCATTCTGTGAATTCTGTTGATCTAGTGAACCCTGATCTAGTGAACCCTGATCTAGGTTCAAGTCAGGCATGAACCTGACTTGGTTGTGGTGTATAATTCTCTTGATGTGGTTTTGAATGCACGTTGCTAATATTTTGTTTAGAAGTTTTGTGTCTAAATTCATCAACGATATTGGTCTGTAGTTTTCATGAGCTGTCTTTATTTGATTTTGGTATTAATGTCATGCTGGCTTCATAGAATGTGTTTAGGAGAGTCCCATCTCTTTTTATTTCATGTAATAGATTGAAAAGTATTGGGATTAGATCTTCTATAAAGGTTTTATAAAATTTGACTGGGAAATCATCTGGACCTGGGCTTTTCTTTGGTGGTAGGCTCTTTATTGCTGTTTTAATCTTTTTTATTGCTATTGATCAGTTTAAATTTTCTATATCTTCTTGATTTGATTTAGGAAGGTTGTATGTGTCTAGAAATTTGTCAATATCTTCTAGGTTTTCCATTTTGTTGGAGTATAGTGTTTCAAAGCAGTTTCTGGTGATCCTCTGGATTTCCATGTTGTCTGTGGTAATGTCAACTTTTTCATCTCTTTTTTTAGTAATTTGGGTTGATTCTCTTTCCTTTGGTTAGATTTGCTAATGGTTTATCTATCTTGTTTACTTTTTCAAGAAACCAGCTTTTGGTGTTTTTGATTTGTTGTTGTTGTTGTTGTTACTGTTGTTCTCTACTTCATTGGTTTCAGCTCTGATTTTAATGATTTCCTATCTTTTACTGGCTTTATTACACTATTCCTGCTTTGGGAGGGCTTCGAGGTGTGTTTTTAAGTAATTTATTTGGTGATTTTCTGTTCTTATGCGAGCACTCTGTGCTATGAATTTTCCTCGTAATATTGCCTTCAAAGTGTCCCAGAAATTTTGATATGCCTCTATTTCCATTTATTTCTAGGAATCATTTTTATTTCTCTCCTATTTCTTCTATGACATATTCCTCATCCAGCAGTGCAGTCTCCATGATTTTATGAAATTTCTCTGGGTCTCCTTATTGTTGATTTCTAATATCATTCCATTGTGATCTGAAAATACACAAGGAATTATGTCACTTTTTTAATTTTCTAGTGCTTGCTTTGTGGCCCAGGATATGGTCTATTTTGAGGAAGGTTCCATGAGCAGCTGAAAAGAATGTGTATTCAGCTGTAGATGGATGGAATATACTGTATGTGTCTACTAGGCCCATTTGATTTATAGTGTTCTTTAGATCTGAGGCATCTTTGCTGATCTTTCATGTGAGAGGAATGTTGAAGTCTCCCAGTATTATTGTGTTGGGATCTATGTGAGACTTACTGTTATGAAGAGTTTGTTTTATAAAAGTGGTTGCACCTATGTTTGGAGAATAAATGTTGACTCTCATTATATCCTCTTGCTGGACTTTTCCTTTTACCAGTAAAAAATGACCTGCTTTGTCTCTTCTGATAAGTTTAGGTTTGAAGTCTATTTTGTCTGATATGAGAGTTGATACCCCTGCTTGTCTTTGGGTTCTATTAGCATGAATTACCTTGTTCCAGCCCTTCACCTTTAGTTTGTATCTTTACCTATAAGGTGCATTTCTTGAAGACAACATATAGATGGATAATGATCTTTCATCCATTTTTCCATTTTATGCCTTTTATTTGGGGAATTGAGGCCATTAATATTCAGCATAATTATTGAGAGATTTTTTTAATTCCTAACATTTTGGGTTGTAATTTCTGTTTGAGGTAGTGTCTGTTCTCTTTGCTTAGTTGCTCATTTGATGAAAATCATCCTTTCTCTGTTTATAGTGTTTATTTTTTATTTCTTCTTCG
This sequence comes from Glis glis, assembly GCA_004027185.1. Taxonomy (NCBI): domain Eukaryota; kingdom Metazoa; phylum Chordata; class Mammalia; order Rodentia; family Gliridae; genus Glis; species Glis glis. Next base: position 29,041 of record PVJS01017665.1, read on the forward strand.
TAATTTATTTCTTTGAGTATTTTCTTTAGTTCTGGTTTGAAAGACATGAATTCTTTCAGTTTCTGTTTGTCATGGAAGATTTTTGTTTATCCATCAGATTTGAAAGATATCTTTGCTAGGTAAGAGTAGTCTTCACTGGAAGTTGTGTTCTTTCAGGGTTTGGAATATGTCACTCCAGGCCCTCCTAACTTTCATGACTTGGCTTGAGAAGTCTGGTGTGATTCTTATTGTTTTGCCTCTGAATGTCACTCAATCTTTTCTCTCATTACATTTAAGAGTCTCTCCTTGGCCTCTACATTAGACAATTGGATTATTATGTGGTGTGGTGAACCTTTTCTCTGATCTATCTAGTAGGGGTTTTATATGTTTCCTGTACCTATGTATTCACCTTGCTTTCTATGTTTGGGAAATTCCCTAATATTATTTCTCTGAAGAGATTTTTGATTCCTTTGGTTTGAGGTTCTAGACCCTCTCCCATGCCTATTATTCTTAGGTTTGCTTCTTTTAACATTACTCCAAATCTCTTGAATGTCCAACTCATGCTGTCAGATTGATTTTTCTAACTTATATACTATGCATTCATTTTTGAAGTGTTCATCTTCTAAGAGTGAGTTTCTGTTTTCCTTGTGGTCTATTCTACCACTGATGGTTTGTATTGATGTTTTCATTCATTGCATCCTTCATTTCCTTCAGAGCTTCTTTTTTATTCCTATTCAGGGTATCAGTTTCTTGTTTATATGACCTTTCATTTCTTTCAGGCTCTCCCTGAATGCTTTTCTGAAATCCTGAATCATTTTTACTATTGAACTTCTGAATTCTCCTTCTGGCATTCTCTAGAGCTCTGAATTGGTGATCTCTGTCGTTCTGGGGTTGTGGGGGCTCATTGTTTCCTTGCTATTCTTCTTTATTATGTTTTCAGGTTTCTTAAGTCTCTTAAGTTTGTATCTCTGTGGATTTCCTATGTCTAATTGCTCTCCTTTTATAATATCCTATTCTGGAGGCAAATATTTACCTCAAGGTATGTCTTTAAAGTGAATAGTCTCAGCTGTATGGGTATTCACAGATTTCTATTAGTATTTATCACCCTATAATGCCTTCTTTGCTGTGTCCCATATCACCTCTCTGTTGTTCTGCCTCTAGATCGCCAGCGCTGGGCTGCAGCTACTCCAGGACTCTACCAGCTGTGATGGGGGAATTTATGGATCCCAGGTATTGAAGCCTGAGGACCTGTCCCTGCCTGTCACCTCCCTAATAGGGAGTAGACTTTGAGGTACAGGCCAGTACTATTTGTGTCCTGTGTGTTTCTAACCTTCTATGTGTGGGATAGTGGGTGGCTCTGACTGTTGGCTGGGCTTGGCCTGTGCTTAGTATCTGGAAGTCCATCTTGTTGGTTCACCTATCTGGTCCAGCCTCAGTAGTAGGGGTTTAGAGGAATCAGCTGGTATATACAGGGCAAACTGTGATGTATCCAATGGTGAAGGGTGAATGAGGAGGAAGGGGATAGAGTGAGGGATAAAAGAATAGGGTAAAGTAGAAAATAGAATCAAGTAGAATAAGAGTTTAAGTAAGGTTAGGAAAAAAGATAATAAAAAATAAGGATACTGAAAATAAAGGAAAATTCTAGTAAACAGTCTATAATATATAGATACAGTGATTAGAAATGGATAAAATACAAGGTGCAAGCAAACAGGTGAACTGGGAGTCAAACAAACAAGACAGAACACAGACAATCTCTTGCACATACACATACAAGAGAAAAGGAGAATAAAAAGAAAGAAAAGGAAATAAGGAACCTTAGGAATTGTTTAACCTGAAAAGGAGTAAAATTTCCTTGAAGAAGAATTGACTCATGTTGTTGCTATAGATAGTCCTTTGTCGGGTTTTTCTTTCTTCGTGGATTGAGATTTGCTTAGGAGAGATGTGAATGCTGCTCCAAAGCTCTGGTTCAAGCCTGCTCCCCTGCCTGTAGGGTTTGTTAGTAAGGCAGAGTGGGGAGTGGGAGCAGCTAGCCCTGACTGCTGGCTGCTGGGAAGAGGCTCTTCTAGGCTGGGGTTTGGGGATGTAGCCCAGGGCACTCACCCAGTGTTCATAAGGGTCTTAGGCTCAATCCCCAGAACTGGAAAAAAAAAGGGAGAGAAGAAAAAGAAAAGGAAGAAGGGAAAAAAGAGGAAAAACAAAGCAAAAAATCCACAAGCATACAAACACAGCAGTAGCAGCAAAAAAAAAAAAAATCAGAGAAACAAAGCAAAATAGAACAAATATAAAAAAATAACAACAACAAAGACCCTCATACTTGGCTTCTGCAGCCCTCTTGGGCCTGTTTAGATGTTTTCAGCTGATTAAGGTTCACTTATTATTGTAGGTTCCCACGCTTGCTCCAAGCATTCCCACTTGCTCAGAAACCTGTAAAAAAGAAGTCAATCTGCAGCCCCAGAGCTAGCATCTCTAGTAATACCCAGGAACCAGGTGCAGGGTCCATTCCAAAGCAAGCACAGGGAGTCTGTGTTCTCCACAGAAAAGGCTGGGTTGGTCTGTGGCTTTCAAGCCTGGTGTTTTCCTCAGAATTTCATGTGCGGCGTGTGGCATGCAGCCAAGGTCTGCGTGTATTCCCACCCTCTCTTTTTATGGTCTCTTTTCAGTTTCCCAGGATGCGGGGCCAGCACTCACCTCCCCATGGATTGCGTGCTCACCTCTGTCACCCAACACATGGTGGGGCTGGAGAGATAGGGACGAATGGGGTGGTAGGTTTGGTCGCCTTTTTCTATCCAGTTCCTCCATGGGGCTGTGTGATTCTGTGTCTGGTGCCCTCGCTGTCTGTGGAGTAAGTCTCAGGTTGCTAGGTATGAGATTTTTGGGGGTTCCAAAATTCCTGCCAGTCAGGGGTGCAGGCTGTTGTTCTCACATCTCTGCTTGTTCAGGAATTTGTTGCTTCTTTTTTCTTTTTCATCCTTGATGCTTAAAAGTGTCCTTGTAGATATTCTTGAGTTTCTCTATCTTTAGTTCCCACCTCCCATGAAGGTAGTCTGGGATGAGGGATGCTGCTCTATTCAGAGCTCTGAAGACAAGTTAGAGGCAAACTCACCTTAGGATCCCATTTGGTTGCCATCTTCTGCTCCCTCCTCCACACCCATGTTTATTGCAGCACAATTCACAATAGCCAACTATGCAACCAGCCTAGGTGTCCATCAACAGATAAATGAATAAAGAAAATATGGTATATAGACACAATGGAATTTTACTCAGCCATAAAGAACAAAATGACGTCATTTTCAGAAAATGGATGAAACTAGAGAATATTATGCTGAATGAGATCAAATAGTCTCAGAAAGTCAAGTCATATGTTTTCTCTCATATGTAGAAGCTAGAGAGAAAATAAGAAACAAAAGAGACTTCAGATAAATGGGGAGAGAGACCAGTAGAATAGAAATGCCTTCTATTATAAGCATGTAGACTTCTGTTGGCCTTATCACTGTTTTTATAACATATTTTTATATGTTATAAAGGAAGGGAATTGGGGGAGGGAAGCAGAGAATGGAAAAAGGAGACTTGATGAATGAAACAGTTCAAATAATGCTGCTTCCATATATGAAGGTATTACTACCAATCTCACTAAAGTGTACGGGATGGGGGGAGCAGGGTGGGATCTGGAGGGAAACACACCAAATGCATGTATGTTGTGCCACTATGAGCCATAAAAATTTACTTTAGGTCCAAAGTTATTATTAATAGAGACATAGAAGCCATGACCTTTCATTCCCTTGTGAATCTAGTGACCAACAATGAAGCAGTTATCATGGCCCCAGAGACCTAGAATGCTGATTAGCCAGTCTCTATTGTGTACTCAGATCAAAAGGCATGAAGGGGAAGGAGCACTAGTGAATGGCAGGACACCCACAGAAACATGAAGAGCAGGGGAGAGGGTATTCCCCAGAAGAATAGAACTGGGCAGACATCTACCCATCAGTAAAGTTCCCTGCACACCTTTTTATTCATATTTTAAAATTCACTCATGAATATATTACCTAAAATAATTTTGGCATTTAATATGGTGTTTAAGTATTTTATGTAGTGCCTACTGAGTCTATTGGACATAATATTATAATATGCTCTTCTAACTAGGCATGGTGGCAGATGCCTGTAATCCCAGTACTTGGGAAGCTGAGACAGGAGGATTATAGGTTTGAGGCCAGCCTCAACAACCTAGCAAAAACTTGTTTCAAAATATAAAATAAGCCAGGAATGGTGGCACATGCATGTAATCCTGGTACTTGGGAGGCTGAGACAGGATAATAACAGGTTTGAAGATAACTTCAGCAACTTAATGAGGCTCAGCAACCTGTCAAGACCCTGTTTCAAAACCAATAAATAAATAAAACAGTGTGGGGGTATAGCTCAGAGGGTTCAATCCTCAGCACCACAAAAAATTAAAATAAAAATAAAGTAGATGTATGTTCTCTCTTATATGTAGAAGTTAGAGAGATATCTGGCAATAAGGGCAACATCAGATAGATGAGCAGACTCCAGGGGAGTGACCAAGGGTGATTAGAGAAGGGGGGCAAAGTCATAAAGAATTCAATAATAGAAATAATGCTATGAACATATACAAAATTGCCAATTCCAATCTCAAAGACTTGCTGGGTGTGGGGGGACAGTGGGGAGAGCAAAAAGAGTGTGTGCATGTATTTTTCTAACACTCTACTCCAATATGATGTAAATTACAATGCATCCAATAAAAAATAAAAACGGCTGGAAGTGTACCTCAGGGGTAGAATGCATCTAAATTCAATCCCCAGTACCACAAAAAAAAAGCTCTTCTAAAGACTGTTAGGCTGTCTATGTAATACCTAGAAACTGCACACAGTGGCTGTCTTCTATGCTTTCCCAGGTGGCTTACCACATGTCAGGTGTCTACATCAAGTTTCCTGTCTTTCCCAATCAATATCTTTCCTTTCCCATCTCCAGAAATCAGATGGAGAAATTTTAGAAATAAGTGTTTCATATGGAAAAGATGGGGAAGATGTATTGCTATTGATCAATCATACTTTCCTCTAGGGAAACTTGAAATATTCCAGGACATTTAGAGAGTCTACAAGTAACTGATTAATTTCAAGCACATTTGCAGAAAGTAAAACCACAGCAGAATTTTCTGAGACAAAATCTAATTCTCATAAAGTCTTTTAAAAGAGAGGCTGTTATCTTTATGTAGGAGCTAGAAAGCTAAGAATTTCCTTTTCCTTCATATTTCTCTTTATTCTTATAATACTAGACCCATGGCCATTACTTCTGTGATTCAGTGGCACAATACTGCAAAGGGAAAATTAGGCTGATTTTCCCATTAATTATATGATGTGACTTGGAGTCCCTAGTGCTACAAACAATGCCCAAGAGGAAGAAGAGGCAGCCCCTCTTATTTCCATTTCACTCTTAAGTAAATGTGGGCAGCCAAGAATTATTAGTGTTCATAATGAGGTGTTCTTGCAAGATTTAATATGCTTCTAGGCTGTCATCAGTATAACACTAGGCCTTTGGTATTCTTATAAATGGGTCTGACCTCTTCAAAGATCATTTTAGTTGCTTTGCATCCAAAGATTCACTTAAGTAAATGTATAACCTAGGGGAGAATACAAGAATAATAATCCTTTTTGCCTTCTTATTCACCTCAGCCCGAAAATACTTAACACTGAAAAAACAAAGAAAGAGAGAGAGATAAGATGAATATGCAGGTGTTTAGGGATCAGAGAGAGGATGAGAATGCTTTAAAGGCATGGTGGGAAAAGAGAAAAGTAACTGCAATTCCTTGAATTTTGCTTCATCCCAAACACTCTTCTAGATATGACACTCTTCTAGGGATGACAGAGATAAGCACAAAAGATTTCTGTCCCTCAAAGAATCACAAACCAGTAGGTAAGACAAGCATGCACATTAACTAGAAAAGTGTCTCATGCATAGATATCTATTAAATGCTTGTTGGCCTGATGACTTGCCTATGATAAAATTCACTGCATTATACCTAGGTCCCATCTGACTACCACTAAGCAGCTGTGAGGTGCTTCACAGGTTACTTACCATCTCTGTGTTATTGTAAAATACTTTTCATAGTTTCTGGTATATAAATATAATAGTAGTTATGTTGTGGTTGTTTTCTGTTTCTCTCTTCATCTCCTGTCATGCTACCTCTTCCTCCTTTCATTAAAAACCTAGGAATCATCCAGATAGAGTGTCACATACCTGTAATCCCAGCTCTTGGGAGGCTGAGACAGGAGGATCACAGATTTAAGGACAGCCTTAGCAACATAGCAAGGCCATGAGCAACTTAGTGAGACTCTGTTTCAAAATTTAAAGAAGGAAGCTGGGCGTGGTGGTGCATGCTTGTAATCCCAGTACATGGGAGGCTGAGACCAGAGGATCCAGGTTCGTGGCCAGCCTCAGCTACTTAGTGAGGCCCTCTGCAACTTAATGAGACCCTGTTTCAAAATAAAGAATAAAAAAAAATAGGGCTGGGGGTGTAGCCCAGAGGTAGAATGCCCCTGGGTTCAATCCCTAGTACCGCAAAAAAAAAAAAAAATTTAAAAAGGGCTGGGGTGTAGCTCAAATATAAAACTTTTTTTTTAGGGAAAAACAAGAAGATTGTCTTTATTTTTTTTTAACTTTTTATGTTCATTTATTGGTGCATTGTAAATTGTAATTATACATTTTGATATATGTCAGGGTATGAACATCATACATGCACACATTGCACATTTAGCCCTCCCTCCAATCCCACCCTATTCCCTCCCCCTTCCCTCCCTTTCATGCTCCAGATAGTGATTGAGTCTTATAGGTTTGTGTATG
>PVJS01017666.1:0-35872 GCA_004027185.1 Glis glis
CTCCTGGGTTCAATCCCCGGTACCGCAAAAAAAAAAAAAATTATATTAACTTGGGAGGCTGAAACAGGAGAATCACAAGTTCAAGGTCAGCTGCAGCAACTTAGCAAAACCCTCAGCAATTTAGTCATACCCTGTTTCAAAGTAAAAAGTAAAAAAAAGAACTGGGGGTGTATCTCTGAAGAAGAATGCCCCTGGATTTAATCCACCATACAAAAAAATATATTAAATTAGTTACCACATAGTAATAAAAATGAAAAAACAAACCTACTGCCTAATGCAACAACATGGATGGAACTTTATAACATTTTGAGTAAAAACAGCAAATCGCAGAAGCATACACAGTATTATTACAGTTGTAAAATTAGAAATATAAGTAATTAAATCATACACATAGAAACATTCATAATTGTTATAAAGCAATAAAGAGAAAAGCAGTGGGGAAATGCTACGCAATTCAGATTAGTGGTTCTTCTGGCGGCCAATATGAGTATTTCTAGTATTGGCATTATATGTACTATAGACATGTTTTGTAAGTATCCATTTTTACTTAATCCAGATTTAATGAAACATGTTTAAAAGCCTTCAAATATAACAATCCATTTAAAAGGAAGAGACTCTCAGATGAGGTGAACAAAGCATGCACATGCATATACAGTGAAGAAATGGTGCTTGAGAAGTTGAAGGTACAAGGATGGAAAGAAAACCAACCATGGAAACAATAAGCACAAGACAACAAAGTATTTGAATCGTCAAAGTAGACTTTAAGAGAGGGAGCATCATCGACAACAAACAGGGACATTTTATAATGATCAAAGAGTAGATTTGTCAGAGTGTTGGAGAACAAATGAAATAATTACCTGCAAACACCAGGGCAAACTAACTGAATGGGGGGCGGTTCTCGGGAGGGATTATGTTCTCATTTGATCTCTCTCTGGAAACCTGTTCTGTCTACTTCATGGAGCCACCATTCCAGTCCTGACCTGTCTTCCTCCAAATTTCTTCTATTTCATATTAATAAAATTCTATTATTAAAAAGAGCAAAAAATAAAAAATAAAAAACAGCAACATAAAAAGAGAAAAATTCATATTTTTTAAAAAATGAATCAACTTCACAACTATTAGCTTTTAATAATCAACTATAATACCATAACATTTGTCCAAATTCTAAAATCAAGTTGTTTGGACCATGAACATTTTATTTCTGCCTCTATTTGCAACTTGCTCTTTTGCTTAGGATTTTTTTCTCTTTGATTTTATGTTTGCACTTAAATCAGGAATACAAATATTGAACTTAAAAATAAATTGATACATGATTGAACTCATGTGTGATCAGAAAAATAGAAATCATTTTTCTTTCAGACAAAAGTATTAAAACGAATTGCCATCCTGGCTAAGTGGAGACATTACAGTGGCATAAGTAATATTCCAAGTTGCTGCACAAGACTGCAGTGTTTGCTGATTACTCTATGGTAAGTGTGTCAGAAACAGGGCTCAGGGACAGATTCCATCTTCTAAAATTATTTCCACTGAGGAGGAGAAGCTGGCACCTTGATGATTCTACAAGAATAAACAAAACAAAATAACTCAGGCAACTGACATACGCTGGGGACCAGTACAAACTACCAACTTCACTGGCCCCTGTCCATCCAGTCTTCTCTCTTAATTTACTTGTTGATTTATACCATGAATGTATTTATCCTCTTCCTCAGCTTATACTCCAGGTGTTCAGAGCTAGAATAGGTTTCCTAGTTTCTATTTCCTCAAGAAAAAGGTATAGATCCACATAGCCTGGGATTTGGTCAGAGGGGTCCCTTGATATGTAGAAACCTCCTCTCCACTAGCTGTTATAAACATGACAATATGAATTCATACAGATCACAGAGGCTAGTGAGAACTGGAGATGCTAACAAAATATAAACATTATTTCTAGTATGAAATATGCTTATTTAGGCAATGTATAGTCATTGTTCAAATATTTTCTGATAGCTGAGGTATATGTGTGTGTGCACACATGCACATTCCTGTGTTATTTTCATAAACCACACACAAATATTGTTCAAATGTTTTCTTTTTTTTTTTTTTGCAGTACCAAGGATTGAACCCAGGGGCATTTTACCTCCAAGCTGCACCCCCGGCCCTACTTTCTATACTTTAATTTGAAACCGGGTCTCACGAAGTTGCGGATGGCCTTACTAAGTAGCTGAAGCTGGCTGCGAACCCGGATCCTCCGGTCTCAGCCTCCCAGGTACTGGGATTGCAAGCGTGTGCCACCATGCCCAGCTTGTTTTTCAAATATTTTCTGATAGCTGAGGTATATGTGTGTGTGTGTGTGTGTGTGTGCGCGCGCGCGCACGTGCACATTCTTGTGTAATTTGCATAAACCACACACAAATATCTATCGCATCATTTAATGTTAGTACACACATGTGCTCACATATGGAGAGGGAATTTAGCAATACAAATATTTTCCCCATTCATCATTTCAACAAATACCTTTTCATTAAATATTTATTGAGCATCTATGATATACCAGGCCATGAATTACATGCTGTGGGAACTATGATGATGAATTAGTCATAAACTCTCCCCTAAGCAGCTTATTTATTACCCAGGGTCAGAGATAAACCAACGACTCAAAATTTTACTTACAAATATAAAGTGATATATGTACATTAAGGCAGATAAAAAGTGCCAAGGGAGTCTTAGAGAGGGAGAATAACTCTGAACATGCAGACTATAGAGGAGAGATCTTAAGAGCTTTACAAATGAGGTATTATTTTTAGAATGGGCCAGATACTCTGGTCAGATCTCAATAAAGGTAGCTTGTGGAGATCACATTTTCATTAAAACAAACTGCATGAGCAAAGTTGCAAAGATCTGAGTGAAGTGTTTTGTCAAACATGTGAATTTATCTAGTTTGAGAAAAGCATAAGTTTACCAAAGGGTACAGGGAGGTGGAGTTTGGGATACAAGGGTTTAGAATAAACATAATGTAAATGGTATGGTGGTCCATACCTGTAATCTTAGTACTTGTGAGGCAGAGACGGGAGGATCGCAGGTTCAAGGCCAGTGCATGATAACTTAGTGAGACCCTGTTTTTTTTAAAAAGGGCTGGGGTTCAGCTCATAAGTAGAATGTCCCTGGGTTCAAATACACAGTACCTACCAAAAAAAGAAAAAGAATGAATGTGATGGAGAAATGGAAGGCATTCAAAGAATTTGTTGTGGACATGACATGCACTGAGATTTGAGCTTCTTGTCTCATTTATTTGTGTATACCTCAACACCCAGTTGAGAGCCATGCACTCAGTGAACTGACAATAAAAATAATATTGGTTAAAATTTATATTCAGTGAGCACTTGTTATGTGTCCTGCCCTGATATATCACTTTATATGCGATTTAATCCATACAAGTTCATTTAATCCTTACTACAGCCCCTATGTGGTGTATTTTAATTGACTAATAGAGATTGTACATATTTATGGGGATACAGTGTCATATTTTAATATATATGTTTATGTTGAATATGTATATACGTATATAGTGTACTGATAGGATCAAGGGGATTGACATATCCATCACCTAATACATTTATCTTTTCTTTGTGTTGGGAACATTCAAAATCCTATTTCAAAATATAATATTTTTAATTGTTGTAAATTATAGCTATCCTATTGTGCTACAAAGTGTTAGAAATCCTTCCTCCTACCCAACTCTGTTCCTGTACAGTTAATCATCCTCTCAACATCCCTTCCTTCACCAATCCTTTCCCATGCTGTAGTAACCACTATTCTACACTCTAACACCTTTTTAATTTCCATGTTTAAGTGAGGAGTATATGTTTTCATTTATATGTGGAATCTATTGGGATTTTGACATATCTCTGTTTCATAGATAAAGTAACTGAGATGCAGAATTTAAGTTAAAAACCTACACAGGGTCACACAGCTTGTAGATAACAGTGCAAAGGACATAAGACAAAGTTTCAACTAATTTTCCCTCAACTCCTTCTCAACAAATAAATATCTGTTAGATAAATGAAGACCGTCACACCCTGAAGAACAAAACATTATACACTTTCATCTCACAATTAATTGACAGATGGAAGTAGACATAATCCACTGGACTAAGTTATGGCCCTAAATGTTATATTCTCAGTGACAGAAAAGAGGACCTGTTGGTTTCAGTCAGGTCCCTGCTATCATCAGGAGAGCATGATGCCTTGTTGATTTGTTTTGTCATGAAATCGTATAAGATGTGCAAAAATAGCTCCCAGGTGCTACTGCCATGCAGCTTCCCTCAGGAGCTGGTGTGGCTGCGCTCTGTGGCATCCTGTGCAGTACACTGTACAGTTATGAGAAGGGCATATGTGTCAGTCATATTTTGTGACTGTGACAAATACCTGAGGGAAAAAAACTTAAGGAGAGATTTATTTTGGCCCAGAGTTTCCAAGGTTCCAGTCCATATTCAATTGACTTCATTGCTTTGGGACTGCAGTGAGGGAGAATCTCACAATAGAAGGGTGTGACAGAGGAAAACTGCCTCACTCATGGCAGCCAAGAAGCAGAAAGAGAGCCGGGCATAGTGGCACACACCTGTAATCCTAGTACTTCGGAGGCTGAGACAGGAGGCTCATAGGTACTAAGCCAGCCTCAGCAATGTAGTGAGTCTCTCAGCAACCTAGCAAGACCCTGTTTCCAAACAAAAAGTTTTTTTTTAAAAAAAAAAGGCCTGGAATGTAGCTCAGAGGTAGAATGACCCTGGGTTCAATCCCCATTACCACAAAAAAGAAAAAATATCAGAGAGAGAGAGAGAGAGAAAGAGAATGGGGCCAGGCATAAGAAATTCCTGAGCTTGTGCTCAGTGATCTACTTCCCCCAACTAGGTTCCACCTCCTACAAATAAATATCTGTTAGATAAATGAAGACCTTCACACCCTGAAGAATAAAACATTTGAATAGTCCATTCAAATTAGTAATATTATTAGTATTATTATTTGTAATATATCAGTAATTTTATTTGAATAGTCCATTCAAGTTAGTAATCCATCAAATGGATTAATCCACTTATGAGGTTAGAGCTTCATGATCCAGTCATTTCCTAGAAATCCATCTCTTAGCACTGCTACATTGAGGACCAAGCCTTCACACATGAAGCTTGCGGGAGACTTCATATCCAAACTATAACAATGTGGAAGAAGCTGTAAATGGCCCCCGTATAAAGGAAAATAGAACAGAACCCCTGGGGGTTCTCAGGATTTATAAAATTACCTCCTCTCAGAATCTTTCCTCATGTTAAGGTAATAAAATTTTCGGCATTTGGTTGAGGAATGAGGAAGAGTGGTCTATGGAATAATTTGAAGTTGGTCTACACAAGTCTAAAGAAAAAAAAGCAATAATCTGTTCTTCGTAATTATAAAAACATCTTTGTTGGAATATGTTAAGTTCCAAAAGTCATTAGTCTTTGAAGTCATTTTCCTGTACCCAATTTAAAAAAAATTCCTTAAATCACTTTCAGAAGACATGCCCATGAGTTTTCTGAAAAGAGGCATCAGTCCAGCCATGTTTGGAAGTACTTTCTGAATGCTTCTTATGAACTGTTCAGGGCCCTCATGTTGGAAATCAGAAGACCATGAGGCACTGTGATGAAGGAAAGAGAGAATGTTCTTTTGTTTTGTTTTTGGTTTTTCTTGATACTCGGGATTGATTTCAGGTACATCCTACCACTGAACTACACACCCAATCATTTTATTTTATTTTATAATTTAATTTTTGAAACAAGGTCTCATTAAGTTTCTGAGGGTCTCACTAAGTTATTGAGGCTGGCCTCTAACCTACCACTCCTGCTTTAATGGCTGAGGGCCATGGTCAAAGCATTCCAGGGCTGTGAGCCCATTTCCTGAAATTCAACATGGAGACTACAATAGTATCTATATAATAGGGTGGTGGTAGGGTGATGAAATAATATAAATAAGCTGGTATGGTGGTGTACTCCTGTAATCCTAGTACATGGGAAGCTGAGACAGGAGAATTGCAGGTTCAAGGCCAGCCACAGCGATTTAGTGAGACCCTCAGCAAATTAGCATGCCTGTGTTTCAAAATCAAAAATAAAAAGTATTAGGGTGTAGATTGAAGGTAGATTGCCCCTGGGTTCAATTCCCAGTCACCCCCTCAAAAAGAAAAATAATGTAAAAAAGGGTTTTATAAACAGTAAAGTACTTAATCCTGATTTATTTGTGTGTGAGTTTTTATGTGTGTATGTGTGTGTGTGTGTGTGTGTGTGTGTGTGTGTGTGTGTGTGTAAGCATCAATCAAAATGCATTTCAAGTTGGGCTATTGCTGAAAAATTATTTCTCTCACATTTCTTCAGATTACAGAGCCAGGTTATCAAAATTCTATATGATTCAGATATGCCCATCTGTAACATTTAATATTGGAATGGATTAAACTTTCTCAACTTTTAACAAAGTCAAAGAATAAATGAAGCATAATATCTTTCCCAACTCTTGCTTCCTCTGTTTCTGGGTTCATTGGAGAGGAAGAGAAGAACATAAACATTTAATAGTAAGGACACCAGAGTCTTTAGGGAAAGATTAACATAGAGCTTTAAAATTAATTCAGATGAAATCACACTATATGGTGGTGAAGTGGTGTCAACATTCCAGTATGTGTTTCCTTAATAAGTGTTTATGTATTTGTTTTCTGTTGCTGCTATAATAAAGTGTCACTAACCTAATAGTTTAAATATTACCAATTTATTTTCTTACAGTTCTGAAGGTCAGAAGTCTCACTGGGCTAAGATCAAGATGTAAATGAGGAGGTGCTTATCTTGCAGGCTCTGGGAGAGAATATGCTTCTTGTCTTTTCCAGTTTCTAGAAGCTGCCCACCTTTCCTGGCTGGTGGTGCAACAATTCAACCTTTGCCTTTATTACCAAATCTTCTCCAACTCTTCTGCTTCTTTTTCCCATATAGATAGCCTTATACTTACAATACATCCACCAGATAATCCAGGATGATCTCCTCATCTCAAGGTTCTTAACTTAATCACATCTGCAAAGTGCAAAGTCCATTTTGCTAGGTGAGAAAACCTAGCCACACATGCCAGGGATTAACTGGTTTTCTCTACTGCTTCTTAGCAAGCATCTATTACATAAGTAGATATATGGACACTTTTGAGAACCATTCTGCCTACCACAGTCAGTTTTACTTTATTTTGTCTTACAACCCATACACCTTCCCTTCCCCTAGGTCCACATTCTCACTGTCCCTCAGCTAGGAAGTAACTGGGATACAAGAGGGACTTTAGATAATGGAAGTGAAACTCCAGTGGAGCAAGGGAGGTGAAAGAATTAGTGAAGGAAACACTTCCACCGGCGTGTACATATGTGAGAATATCAGTGCCAGTCTCAATATCTTTTATGGGGAAGGAGGGGGAGTAGGGAGGGAGCTGGGGGAAAATTCATCAAGTGCTGTGTGCATGTATGTCACTATCCCTATGAACTACATTATGATGTGAGATTATAATGCACTGATAAAAGTATTAAAATGTATTAGCCTCTAAAATAATCTCCCTATTGACAAACTTGCTCATCTAGTGGGGGAAGTATCCCAAGGATGCTAGGAAGGAGAATAGGATTGGAACAGCACACATGTGTACAGAGCCTTTTTTCTTTTATATCTCAGCTCTGCAGCTCCTCATGTTGGCTTTCTAAAAGCAACCCGAATTCAGGTAAACACATTACACTTTGTGAATTGTTCGGTTTAAGGATATAAGCACCCCAAAGGACAGAGATAACAGTGACCTACTGTCCTTCTTGAAAACCAGCCTCCTGTTCAACACTTGGACTCACTGCACATGGGTTGCTTAATAAAGCAGAAGGCTCATGCTTCCTTTAAACATATTCCTATAACCATGGCCAAATAAAAATGGCGCCGAAGAAAAGACTTTTATTATCCTTTATTTTACCCACTAAAATCTAATTCAGAGCATGAGGAGAAATGCCTGTGCACAGCCAAATTTTACGTTCATTAATGTAATTGGACATTAGTGCCATCACCACATCCTCTCACTCAGCAGCGAAAATGACCCTCTTCCCATATTATCATCAATAACAGCACAGCGATGGCCTGGCGGGGACTGACCAGACTGTAACTAAGCTCTCAGTCCCTTGGGCAATGGGGTGATTTTTATTTACAGTGACAAGATGATCTTTACACTTGTTTCTCTTTGGACTGTACACATACAGCTCTATCCATAAGCCAAAACACAGCCAGGCTGGCTCTTTCTGCTCTGCACTTTACTTAACTGACGAGGTGTCAGCATTAATTTCTTGACTGTCGGAAAGTTTCATCTCTTCTGCCCTAGGGATGTTTTCTTGACCTCGCTAGTCCTGTGATTGGGAGCGGTTTGGTCTTTTCTCATAAGCTCCAAACATTTTCTTTCTTTTCCATTGCAATTATTATCTCCTGTGACATTTACAAGGACCAGTTCTGCTGTAGCCAGAGCTATAAACATACAAGGAGCCTGGGCAACCCAGAATTCTTTTCTGCTTGAACATGCCAGTTAATAACTACAGGGCTTTACAGTATGAATTTGTGATTTGAGCCTTTCAAATAAACATCTTGCTTCAAAAGTGGCCTTTGTCAGTAGGATTCTTCAAGATCAAGTTTGAAAAAATTATAATTAAGCATAATTATCCAAATAACAATTTTATTTTATGTAAACAAAATATTTAATTGTTCAACTCTACAATCCTCACATAATTATTTTTGTTGTAAGTAAAAGGGATTCACAGTGGCTGGAAAGGGTTTGCTCTGGTGTTGGTTTTGAGAGCAGTCAAGGGTTAGAAGTGAGTCTAAACTCAGACAACCCACTTGCTTAGAACTTCATTTCCTAATTTCGAAGAGGAAGTTATGTTCTCAGTTCATCCATAAGGTTCTTCCATCCCTGACATTGAAATAAATAAATAACCACAGTCACCTTTCAACCTTTTTTAATGTTTTCTGTGGGAGTGTTGCTTCATTTGTTGTAGCAGATGAAGAATCCAACAACAGAATCCTGCTCAGTGTTTAGGACCACTAACTTCCCATTTACCTAGATGCACTTCCTAACCCACAGATGTTCGCCCTTATCCCCAGAGAGATTCATTCAGAGGTGCAGAGATGTTGAAGCAAGCTAAGGAGAGCACTGAGTTGGTCTCTGTTTACTATAGTGCATTCTCCAAGGTTCAATGACTTTAGTTAACCACTAGCCAACTTTAATATTTTAAAGACATTTTTATTTTAAACCTTTGTCTTTAGACACTGAAACTTTGCTTTATGCAAGATAAATACCATTTGTCAAGGGCTATGTAACCCTCCATTATCAAAATGACCACTGAATTTTCCTGTCCCTGCTTTTTCTCCCTTAGGTTCTTCTGAAGCTAAAACAGAAACTTTCCTTCATCCTCTATAGAGAATATACATTCAGCAAGTTTGCTAGGTTCCATGGCCCTGCTTCTAGTTTATACCTGTGGTGTTGCCCATTCCTCCTGCAATACATATCCTGTCCACTGTGCAAGGCCTGAATGAGCTCCTGGCCTGCCTTCACTGTTACCCCAGGCCTCCAAGAATGACATGCTCTTATCAACAGTAGGAGGACAGGCATGGTGCAGTTTAACTTCTGCCATATTTTTAAAATCCCACCAAGAAATTTTTCACGTTACACATGTTCACCTACAAAAAGTCCCGTTAGTGATTGAAATCCATTGCACAAAAATATTAGATTCTCCTGACCTATACTAATGAGGAGCTGCATTTATTGCTTTCTGTTATTTATTATCATTGCCTTTTCTATTTTGGAGTATAGATGATCTGGTTCCTCCTAGTAAATCTTTGCTCATGTACTATTTGGGCCAGTGACCATGAACAATAAATGTAGTTACAAACAGACAAAGGCCCTGAGAACATGCGGGTTTAAATTGTGTATGTTTGTGCATGAATCAACATTATCAAGGAAGAGAGTGAAGAAAGAGATTCATTCTGCTAAAATACATCACCAAAATTCCTGAGGGTTAATTACTTCTTTTGAGAAATTAGCCCCAATCTGTCACTGGCTTACTGATAGGCAGTGATTTCCTGTGGTAGACACCTGGAAGCTATTGCCTTCAGCTGCTTACCTGTGTTTCAGTTATATACACACCATAAGAGTAGAAGTTTTTACTTAAAGTAATGCAAATGCACGGGCAGGGTGAAGCACAGAATGCTCAAGAGATTTGAAAGGTTACTAAGAAGAACCAAATCGGTAAATCAATACAAAACCTTTAAATACTTCTCTACTTTCCCCATATTAGGCAGACAGTAGCTGCAATCTTCTCTCCTACTTGGAGAGCATGCCACCCAAACTGGGAGTTCATATGTGGAACTTCCAGGGAAGGGAGGAAAGGAGGGAGAGAGGGCAGGAAGGCACAAATGAAAGAAATTGCATGGAAAGGGTTATATATAATACAAGAATTTAAAGAAAGAAAATTTGTATGAAGTGAATATACAAGTAAAGTTTCCTTGAGAAGAAAGACTTGAGTAGGACCCTAAAGGAAAAACAAGTAAAAGGAAATAAGATGTTTCCTATCAAGCAGTAATTTCTCTAAGATTCCATTTTTTCTGATTAGACCAGAAAGGGAGAAGAACAGAATCCGACCTCTTTTATTTAAAGCATTCTGACTATTTAGCTCCTGCCAGTGAACAGATAAATTATATCACCACTTATCCCCAATCTCTCAGTGGCTTTTAATATTGCAGAAAGGACATTTTTACTACAGGCAAATTAATCCATTCCTTCTTAGAAAATAATAGATTTCTATTGATATATTTAAGGTGTCTGTCAATCCCTGTGCAAACTGCCAAATCATGTGTTAAATTTAAAAATAGAGCTGAATACTTAAAACTCATCAGACTTTAATAAATGAGCTTAGACTTCTAGGAAGAGGGAAATATGAATGAGCATAAGGTGCAGGAAGTGAGTTAACCAAGTCTCCAGTTTTGTGGAATCCAAACAGATTCCAGACATTTTATGGAATGGGAGCATTCATTGCTTTTCCCTGACGATGCCATGACTAGCACAGTATAAAGACAATAAAAAGTCACCTTTCCTTGGTAACTAATACAGAAAATCACAAATAAGAAGTCACGTGAAATTCTTTCTTTTCCATCATGCTAGGGAACAATGACACTACTTCGAAGGAGCAGATGTTTTAGAATTTCTAAGATCCTTTGGAATATGATGTAGCAAATGAGATATCTGCAGCTTCCTCTATGGAATTTTAACCTAAATCCCATAAATTAATCAATATTACATTTCTTTCTTCAGTCAAAATTATTGTGAAGTCCCTCCTTACTCATTATCTCATGATAGCAAAAGTTTAAGATTTTAATTTAGAGTCTTGGTTCTTCAGGAATAAATAATTCATATTACTTTTAATCAATTATTATTATTAAGGGACAATATTTGTTATTTTGAAACAGGGTCTTGCTAGGTTGATGAGATTCTCACTACTTGCTGAGGCTGTCCTCATGCCTGAGATCCTCCTGTTTCAGCCTCCCAAGTACTGGGATTGAAGGTGTGTGCCACTAAATCTGGCTGGTGTGTGTGTTCTTTGTCTTTTATTTATTTTACTCATTTTTGTATACAGATATCCAATTTTCTTAATACTATTTGATGGCAAAGGACAGCTTCTACTGAATTGCTTTTTTGTCAAAAGTTACTTTTTATATGTGTTTGAGTCTACTTATGGAATATATGTTCTATTCCATTAAACTTATATTTTTACCTCAATACTACCATGTCTTGACTAATGATCTTCATAAGAAGTTTTAAAATCAAGCAGTGTTAGTCTTCCAACCTAAATTTTCTTTTTCAGAGTGGTTTTGACTCTTGAGCATGAAACTTAATAGGGAAAGTTTAAGAAATTATAAGAAAAATACTAGAAAATTCTATGAATATTTAGAGCAATACATTTCTTTATTGTTTGAGAAACTTTAACAGGGACTGCATTTTCTGTCATCCAAATTCATTGGAAACCCCTTCATTATGTTCACAGATTTTTTTTTGCTGAAAAACTTCTCATGACCCTTAATATGATAATACCTGTTGGGAACTGCTATGAAAAAGATCCAGCAAGCAGCATTTCACCAAGGTCTTTAACCACAGGTGCCTTGGTCATCTAGCAAGACATGTTGCACAGAACTCATTGAGAAAACAGTTAAAGACATTGTGGAGCTCCACAGCACACAGCTCTTGTTCCCAGAGGCACAGGGAAAGAGTCAAGTTGGATCTGCCCAGTGAGGGGGAAATATTGGGCTGGGTGGAAAAGCTAGTTTGAGAAGCAGTAGAAAGAGAAACAAAATAAGTTATGGAAACAGAATAGAAAGTTTAGACATATGTTATCTAACATAAAAATGTTCTAGAGAAATCATTTAGTTGAATTGACTTATTCCGTGATTCTTTTTTAAGTTAAACTTGAAATGTTAAAGGGATGGAGACTTTCCAGGCATGGTGGCACATGCCTGTAACCCCAGTACTTGGGAGGCTGCAATAGGAGGATCACAGGTTCGAGGCTAGCCTCAAAAACTTACTGAGGTCCTCAGTAACTGAGTGAGACCCTGCTTCAAAATAAAAATAAAAAGGGCTGGGGGAGTGGCTCAGAGGTAGAATGTCCCTGGGTAGAATCCCCAGTACCATGAAAAAAATAAGAAAGAGAGAGATACTTAAATAGAAGTCCTAAGCAATACATGAAGAGATACAAAATGACATATATGATTTATTGCCAGAATGAAAGATGGTGATGTGATTTTTTTCAAAGTTCAAGGGAAGAAGAAGCCATGCTAAACTGGGTGGGTGAAAGTTATCATTTATCTTAGTTCAGGATAGGGAACACTAATCTGCATTCTCAGCTACTCTTTTTATGTTCATGGTCACTATTTGTGTTTGCTCTGTAACCCATATCTCCAATTGCTGGTCTTTTTCCAGATAGATAACCGTGGCTGTTCTGCCACAGGCCAGGTCTATTTCGGACCCCTCCACTATGCCTCATCCCCCTCGCTCTTTCCCTGTCATCATAAGCCTAACAGGTGGCACATTGATTTCCTCAATATTTCCTTCCTTTCTGTTTATCTCTAATACCTTCTTGTCCTTCACCAATGCACAGAGGATGGCTGCCCATTTAGGAATGGATTGGCGAGATTCTCCATGTGTACTTTAGTGGCAGCCAACTGAAAGAAACTGCACATTGATCATGACTTCATATGAGTGAGAGAATGTCCTTGGTCTTTTTCAGGCTCAGAACAAAGATACCCAAAGTAAAAACAAGGAGAGATTAGAAAGCACCATGAAATGTGGAGGGATAAGGAGTCAGTCCAAGATGAAATGGAAGCATTCAAAACTTCCAGCTCTACTGATTCAGAGCAATGATACTAAAAACATAAAGAAAGACTATGGTAAATTAATTCCCAGTCTTCTGAGGATCCTCCACACTGTTTTCTAAAGTGGTTGCACTAATTTGCAATCCCGCCAATAGTGTATTAGAGTTCCTACTTCTCCACATCCTCACCAGCATTTGTTGTTGTTTGTGTTTTTAATGATTGCCATTCTAATTGGGGTTAGGTGAAATCTCAGGGTAGTTTTGATTTGCATCTCTCTGATTGCTAATGATGTTGAACATTTTTTTCATATATTTATTGGCCATTTGTATTTCTTCTTTTTGTGAAATGTCTTTTAGTTCACTTGCCTATTTTTTATTGGGTTATTTGGTTTTTTTTTTTGGCAGTGAGTTTCTTGAGTTCTCTGTATATTCTAGATATGACCCAGCAATACTACTCCTGGGTATCTACCCAAAATAATGGAAACCAAACTACCAAAATAATGCATGTATATATATTTTATAGCTGCACAATTCACAATTGCTAAACTATGGAATCAGCCAAGATGTCCGTCAACAGATGAGTGGATTACAAAACCATGGGATATGTACACAATGCAATTTTACTTAGCCATAAAGAAGAACAAAATTATATCATTTGCAGGGAAATGGATGAAACTGGAGGACATTATGCTAAGTGAGATTAGTGAGTCACAAAAAGTGAAAAGTTGGTTGTTCTCCCTAATATGCAGAAGCTAGGGAGAAAACAGGACATAGGAGGGACTCCAGACAAAGGAGGAGAAACCTTAGAGGAGTGAAGAAGGTGACCTAACTGAGGGATATGGGAGGGGGGAAGAGGAAAATACCTCAATGGACATGATGTACATACACAAACTTATCAAAGTCAATCACTATGCTGAGCATGGGAAGAAGGGAAGGGGGAGGGAGTAGGGCAGGAACTGGGGGAGGGTTGAATGAGTGCTGTGTGCATGTATACCTCTACCACCTTGAACTTGTATGATTACAATGCACCAATAAAATACAAGAAGAAGACCATGAAGAAACAGAAGAAGGTGTGCCCATCCTAAAAGTATTCTAGTTCATGCTATCAAAGCATTCTGTGTCCGTGTATGCCACTATCACTCTGAACTACATTGTGATGTAAGACTATAATGCACCAATAAAAGTATTAAAAAACAACGACAAGTGCCCCACGGAGGGGTTAAGCACTCTTCTGGTGAAAAGAAAACACCACTATGACTCATATTGAAATTGGAATTGGAAATATCTAGGTGATGAATCTGATCAGAACCTTTACCATTCATTCTTTTAATCAACAGGCATTTAGTAAGCAAAGAACTGTGTCAATTAGTGATATAATGCTAAGTTAAAACCACCCCATAACTGTAAATAGCTTATAATCTACCTGAGGGATAAAATATCTTTTGGAGAAAGTAAAGTGAGACTCCCAGATGAGATGAGACTTGATAAGATTTTATGTAAAGTAGTTTGGCCAATCCAGTTTTAGAATTTAATAGCAGGTAAGAGACCTGCTTCACAGTGGTCTGTGATGGCATTGTCCAACGTCTAGTGAATGTCCCTGACCTGCTTGTTTTGCTACAGAAATGTGCAAAGCTATGAAAATTCTGATCCAGTAAATATGTAGGCTCAACTGGAATTGTAACAAGAAACACTGAAATTTATATCTTTCAAAGTTTCTTTTATATCTAGCCCTGTGTCCCGTTAGAAATGTGAATATTGAGCTGTGCATGGTGGTACATGCCTATAATCCCAGTACTTGGGAAGCTGAGACAGGAGGATCCCAGGTTGGAGGCCACCCTCCGTAACATAACAAGACTCTCAGCAACCTAGTGAGACCCTGTTTCCAAACCAAAACAAAAAGGGGATGGGAGTGTGGCTCAGAGGTCAAATGCCCCTGGGTTCAATTCCCAGTACCACACAACAAAAAGAAAAATATAGAGTGTCAGATGTTCTTCCTTAGACATCCTCTGGAACTTAAGCAAAACAAGAATTATTGATACACTGAAATTCAGTATGGTTTGGCAGCAGTAGGAGCCAACTGGACCTGGCTTTTCTTATTTTCCCCATCCTTCCCTGCCTTTGGTCACCAATGCATGAGAAACGCTTCTGGATCAACCCCATTGAGAACAGAGGCACGGAAATACATCTGGACCCTGGTGTTGGCCAGTGAGATGTTACTGCATCTCTACTCAATACCTGGGCCTGAGAGGTCGGATGAATTTTTTCTACAGACTTATTTTGGAGCTGAAGAAGCTCAATATAAACACACAAATCACTGTTCTCTCTCTCTTTTTTTTTTTTTTGTGGTACCAGGGATTGAACCCAGGGGTGTTCTACCTCCGTGCTACACCCCCGGCCCTAGTTTTTATACTTTATTTTGAAACTGGGTCTCCCGAAGTTGTGGAGGGCCTCACTAAGTAGAGAGAGAGAAAGACAGGGAGAGAGAGAGAGAGGACAGAGAGAGAGAGAGAGAGAGAGAGAGAGCTGAGGCTGGCCGCGAACCCGGATCCTCCAGTCTCCGCCTCCCAAAGTACTGGGATTACAAGTGTGCGCCACCACGCCCAGCTTCACTGTTCTCTTTGAGTCTCAGAAGGAATGGAGAAAATAGTAGTCTCCTCCGCCTTGAGTCCTCACGGATTTTGAGTAAACTTTTTACTCTCGCCCTCCACTTAGGCAAAGGCTCGGCAACTCTGTTGCCCTCTGTTGCCACCCCTTGATTTCGATTTGGGGCTGGGGAGCGGACATTATAAGGATGTGTAGAAAACAGAACATAGCACATTAGCATTTCCAGTGTACCACATCAGGAATCTTGGCGTTTTCAATATATATTTAAAATAACGGAGCCAGACAAGCTTCTGCCTTCCCTCGAAATTGCCAACGTATGCTCCGAGATCTCCTGCATTTTGCATTGTGTCAGTCTGTGTCAGAGGTTTCAGGAAAGGTAATATAGAAGATGAATGAAAGTCTATCATCGCAGTGCCAAGATGAAAAAGTGACAGCTCATAATGAAAAGAAAAATAGTTTCCATTTTGGGCCTCTGTAAGTAAGAAAGTGACAGAGTCTTGGGAACTGTGAGCCTGAAAAATGGTCCCTTTGACAGACATGCCTGTAAGTGAGAGGGCCCCGGATATAATACCACCTATAATAGTGGGAATAATGATTATTTTAGGCATTGCATGATTTTGAATAAATCCTTGACTACTCCCCAGAAAATGGAGTTGAAAGGAATCTAGGAAGAGTGGTGTTGATTTAAAGAATATATGACCATATTTTTTAGTCTTTTAAGCATAAGTTGGTTAAATTTATTTCAGCCAGAATTGACCAAAAGCCTATAGTATTAATTTTAAAAAAGTCTTTGCCTCAGCAGTGATAAATAAAAATAGTGTAGGTCTAGAATCTTCCTTCCAGATTCTGGGTTTTGTTTCCTTGTTGCCAGATGTTTTAAAATTAAGTTCTAGTCTGGCTATCATCAGTCAGTGTTTGCAAACCAATTGAATTGAACTAGATGCAAGCTGAGGCAACGGTGTAAAATTCTGATGATTTTTCAAGATTAAATACCAAATTTCAAGATGCTTGAGATTATCTGAGAAACTATCTTCAGCCTTTTTTTTCCTTTGTGGTGCTGATGTTTGAACCCAGGAGTATTCTACCTCCACGCTATAAAGCCAGCCCTATTTTATTTTCTTATTTGGAAACAGGGTCTCACTAAGTTGCAGAGGCTTCCCTCAAATCTGCAATCCTCCTGTCTCAGCCTGCCAACTACTTGAGTTACAGGCATGCACCATTGTGCCTGGCTTAATCTTTCTTTAATAGCTAATATTGCTTGGGTGTAGCATCAGGCGTTAACCCCTTTGCAGTGCTCACAATTACTTGCTCTGCATAATTTCCTTATCCACCATGACCTAGAGACAAGAAAAAACACACTCCTGACTAATCTAGCAAATGCCAGGCCAGTGGCTCTGTCCTTGCCCATTTGCTCTACTGAGAATACACTACACTTTATTGATTTTCTTATACGAGGTTCTGCAAACTATCTTGGAATTGGGGCTCCTAGAGTTCCCACTCTCTCGGTTCCAACCAGTAGTTGAAATAAATGAATGATCACTAAAAAAGTGATTGCTAACCATTGAGAGATCAAGAAAGAAGCCTGAGGGGGAATGCGAATCTATTTATCATAGAGTCAAAGAGGGGAATGTGAATCTATTTATCATAGAGTCAAAGAGATGTACACCTAGAGGACCCTACTTATCTGGCCTCTGCTTAGTGTACCCAGAGACAGGGAGTTGGGTGTTCCTCAAATGCCCATTCCATTTCAGAGCATCCCTAATGGTCAAGTGAGCTTCCTGATTTTAGCCAAATATCAATCTTCCCCCAGCAGGTGTACTTAGGGAAAGGACCTATCCTTGTTTTAAATGATAAACACACACCTGTTTGTCATTAGCTACCTTGCCCCCACTGGACAAACTTCTTACCCATCTTTTCCTCAAAGCACAGTTGAGAGCAAGGAGAGGAGTCACCCACCTCCTCTCTCTGAGTTCTCCCAAGGTATTACCCCTGCCCCTCCCCCAGCACTCATCTTGCTACATAAACATGTGCTTATCCACATGTGGGCTATGACCACAAAGGCCTGGAGGAGAGCCTCTTACAGTCCTTAGCAACACATGCCAATCATTTTACTTTCTGAGTTTTATCTGTAGAGTGAGCTTTATCTGTAGTGTATATTATTCCTAACTCACCCAATACAATTAACTGAGTTAACATGTACAAAGCTCCTGGAAAATAGTAGATATTCAGCAAATAATGGTTCTGTTTCTCCAAGGCTTATGTTAGAATTTCAGTTACCTTTGTTTCCTGGATAAAGGCCATATGACATGTATTCTGGAAATATTTAGGGAGAGAGGAACAGAGGAATAGGCAACAGGAATGGGGCATTTCAACTCATTTTACAATGATGATTGTAGAGACAGGGTAAAGTGGGACTGTGTAAACTAGGTTCTTGGCTTTTAATTTTTTATTTTTAGACCCACTATGTTCCTAAGTTACAGTGGCATTTGGGTGTAGGAACACAGCACCTGGGTCAATTACTGCAATCTACCTTCCCAGAGAATATTCCTGAGCAAAAAACCAAAATAGGAAAGATAATGAATAACACTGAAGAAAGTACATTGTGGTATAACCAGTCTCAAATAAAGGCTGAAATTCTGGGTGAGTACAAAGAAGCAGGTCCTGATGCTGAGATATATTAGTCAGGGACAATCTGTCCAACTAAGTGCAGGCAGCTTCCGCTCTCAAAATAAAAAACCAGAACAGACAAAAGGCAGGGGAAGAGATTGTATTATGCTGTGAACAATGCAACTCTGAAAAGATGGTGAAGAGATGCCCTGATAGATCTCCCATCTCTCACACTCGTTCAGCAAGGACAAACATTACAAAGAAAACCAGCATTTTCTCCAGGTGCTGGGAATAAGGGAAATAATTTCCTGAATGGAGATTACTGCTAATCAAAAGGAGTGTTTTGTGAACCACTGAGGGCATCAATATGCAAAGACACTGGATCACAATTTTGAAAAGGAAAAGGGGGCGAGAATATTTCTCAAATGCATTTGTCCCTCAGACTATCCTATTTGTTTGCTGATTTCCACGCCTGTAGGTTTGGTCCCTATATTCCCCATTGTGCACTCTGCTTTCATTGTCTCGAAGCAAAACCCACCTTGCCACCATAATCAGCACGCACACATGCACACACGCAGACCCTTCCATGCTCACTGACACATGCATGAACTGCTTTTCCATTTATTAAAATTCAAATCACCTGCAAGGTGTGGCTCAGGCTTAAGTATCACCCCCTCTGCATAAACCTTTCTCAGACACTGAGCTCACAGAGCACAGGATGCCAATCCCATTGAATTTGGCAATCACATACTAGGCAGGGAGGGGAAGAGAGAGCACATAAACTAGAGTCTTTAAATGGATGATAAGAAAGGAAAACACATAAGAAAGATTTTTGTGTTGAAGAAGAGATGATGCCAGTCTAGGGAGGGAGATGGAACTTCAACTGAACCTTAAAGCAAGGATCTGACTAAGATAAGCAAAGAGAAGAGGGAAGCAATTTCCTAAGTTTCTACTAGAGCATTCTGCCTACGGACAGGGGAATTTTGTCTTGTTGATTCGATCAAGATAGACTCCATATTTAGCAGCTTTTTGGTGTGATGAACTATACCTGGTGGAGGCTTTCAAAACCTGTGTACGATATCCGCAGCCTCACAGGTGACTGCCCTGC
The DNA here is from genome assembly GCA_004027185.1 of Glis glis. Taxonomy (NCBI): domain Eukaryota; kingdom Metazoa; phylum Chordata; class Mammalia; order Rodentia; family Gliridae; genus Glis; species Glis glis. The sequence continues at coordinate 19,715 of PVJS01017666.1, forward strand.
CAGCCTTAATCAAATGTATGGATCTGTGTTCATCTCAAATTTTACCCCTGGATGATGGCTTAAATAATAAAATGGGGAGACCTAAACTTGGATGATGTAAATCCAAATTGCTAAGATTTTGCAGATCTGCCAGTTATTAATTGGTTTCCAACTACAACCATACTTTTTCTGGTTCTACCTTGTGATACTGTACCTGAAACACTGAAAAGGATTTTTTCTTTGTATCTGGTCTGTGCAGCTAGGTCTCAGCCTCAAGGTCCCTCCTGTAATTTTCTGGGTACCTTCTCGATCACTTTTTTTTCCAACTTCAGGGCTGGTCGTTGCTTTCTGCAGTTGCTATTTCTGTTATCCCCCAGATCTCTCTTAGTTGCTAAACACCTTTTACCTATTTTGGTTTTCCATATTATATTTTCCCTGATCAAACTATTGATATGGTTTCTGTCTCCTGATTGATCCCCTACCAATAGGCAGGATGTGCTTTTCCTTAGGAAGAGCACATTTCATTTAATAGATATAGACATAATCATAGAGGTGGTGCTAGAGGCAGAGGTGGTAAGAGAAAGCCAAAGAAAGGGGAGGGTGTGTCTTTAGTCATTAGTTAAGTCCCTAGACTCCTTAGGCATTTTGTCGACTGCTATTTATTTTATTTATTTATTTATTTTGTGATATTGAACCCAGGAGTATTCTACCTCTGAGCACCACACCCAAAACTATTTTATTTTTTATTTTGAAACAGGGTCTCAGGATCTCACTAAGTTGCTGAAGCTAGCCTCGAACCTGCTATTCTCCTGTCTCATCCTCCCAAGTACTGGGATTACAAGTGTGCGTCACCACACATGGCTTTGACTGTTATTATATTGTGTTAATGATTCTTGCTGTGCTATTCATTTACCTGTTCGATCTCAAAACCATTATCTGCCCTCCCCTTCTCTGCTTCGTATTGTAGGGATTGATTTAGGTCCCTTTGACAACTAGTTTCTGGATAAGTTCAGCTAACGGTGGGAAACAGCCAGGGAGGAAAATGGGAGTAATGTGGGCATCTCCTTCTCTCATCCTTGTCTTAAGCAGAGCTGCCTCTTCTCCTTGGCTTTCTGTGTGGTTCCTGTGCCTTCAGTCAGCCTGTCCCTTGGGCTTTAGTTACATCACCTTTTCCTTTGGTCCTTCCAGTCTTATGAGTAGTAGCATCTTCCTACCATTGTTAAATCTGGTTCTATATTTTTGTCAACACCTTGTTAAATAGTTGTTGAAAGTAAACTCACACTATGAACTAACTGGTAGAGACTGTTTGCCAAACTGAACTTCAACTGGTATACCTGCAGAGATACTTCTTACATAATCTTTATCAATTCATATATTCACATGTTCCCTAATACTGTCAAAAATATTTGATTCTTATTTAGCTTTCCTAGATGGTATCATGGCTGCTTCAAAAGGAATGTGACAATTCTTCCAGTCACTTTCCTTTTTTTATCTTCCCGTTTTTTAGTAAAGATCATAAAAATGAGTAAATAATAATCCAACTCTTCATGGAATTCTACATCACTCCTGAGCACCTCTACAGGGTCAAACAATAGAATAAAGAATAAAAGTCCCCTTTAAGACCACATTTTTCCCTAGTATGTCTGGATAATTAAACTAACTATGCATCTTCCTCTTTGGCATATGAATCACTATTCTAAATGCTCACTTGAGACATAGATGAGAGGAAAAGGAAGAGGAGCCAGAAAAGAAGGAAGAAAGGAGCAAGAAGAGGAAAATAACATCTACTACAGTTAACTGGGTGTTATTAATATAAGTTTTTCATTTAATTCTCACAGTCCATGAATTGGATATAATCCTTATCCACATTTTGCAGGTAAGATTACTGAGGCTCAGAGAAGTAAAATAACTTGTCCAAAGTCACCCACCGTCCAGTGTGGCAGACCCAGGGTGTGAATACAGATCTGCCAAACCTTAAGGGCTAGTTGATATGCTTTGATAGAAAACTGGGGAGAGCGAAAAGCCTGGAATTTAAAATAGAAAGACAAGCCGGGCGTGGTGGCGCACGCTTGTAATCCCAGTACTTTGGGAGGCAGAGACCGGAGGATCCGGGTTCGCGGCCAGCCTCAGATCGCTCGCTCTCGCTCTCTCTCTCTCTCTCTCTCTCTCTCCTTAGTGAGGACCTCCGCAACTTCATGAGACCCGTTTTCAAAATAAAGTATAAAAATAGGGCCGGGGGCGTAGCGTGGAGGTAGACCACCCCTGCGTTCAATCCCCGGTACCGCAAAAAAAAAAATATATAGACATAGTGAAGATCTCAGCAGCACATTAGAGGCAGCCATGCAGGCCCTCAGGATGTAAAATTGAGAAGGGAGAGTCCTGAAGGGGAGAGGAAGGGTCAGAAAGCAAACTCTGCCCACTTCTGATCTGTGCCTGTCTGCAGGCATTTGCAAGAGAAGGGACACATTGCACAAGACCTTCTGGAGGGGAGAAGTAGCCGCATGTGAGAAATGAGCTTGAACTCCACAATGGCATCCGCAAGGCCAAAGTGTCTTTTTAGCATATGCCATCCCCCTAATAGGCAGGTAATTGCTTTGGTACTCTGGTGGAGAGGAGCTTTCAGTTTGGGGTACCTTATTAAGTTGTTGTCAGGCCCTGGAGAGTTCAGAGAGGAGCAAGGAGATGATTACAGGGGCTGGAGGAGTTGATTTATGAGGCAAGATGGAAAGACTGGTGCTGTTACCGCTTGGATAAATGATAGCTAAGGGAGGCATAATGATATCTATAAATATTTGTAGGGAGGAAGCAGTGAGAAGAGAAGGGATTTGTGTGCTGCTGATAGAATACAATACCCTCCGTTTCCCTTTGCTGAACTGCCAGGAAAAACTTTCTGACAGCAGTGTCATCAGAACCACAGAAAAATCAGCCACAGGGGAAAGGGTGAAAGTGACAGCCCGGGATCATGTAAGACCCAGTTAAAGAAAAACCACAAAAGGGTATTGAAGGGCATCCTCAGCTGGACTCAGGAGTGGATGGGAGAGGGCCTTGTGGAGCCACCACCGGGACCAGGCTTGTCTTGCCCCAGCCTTGACTCCCATCTGTTCCTTTTACACTAGTCAGGTTTACTCACTGTGCCATCGTCTAAACTTTTCCCTTACTATGTAATCCTCCCTTCCAGTCTGAATCTGCCCATTGTATGACTATAATTAATGATGTTTTCTGTAGGCAAGGCACTGATCTCAGGGAGTAAATAAGCCAGCAAGGAGACAATCATCTTCAAGCTGCTGGTTAACTGGGAAGTCAGTCATGGAAACACATAAGTAAATACAGCATCATGAGTGTGCTGATACGTGCAGGCCCAGGGTGCACCAAGAATAAGGAGAAGGAGCTGCTGATCCAAACTAGAGATCCAGGGTGATAATCCTAGAATGTGACATGTTGAACTTCAATGGAGACATGAAAACAGCGATAGGCAAGAAATTCTCCAAATTCAGAGAAATGAAAGAAGTGCCCTTCCCTTTTATGACTTAGAAAAGACTTGAAGTCGCCGAGTGTGGTGGCACATGCTTGTAATCCCAGTACTTGGGAGGCTGAGACTGGAGGATCTGGGTTCGCGGCCAGCCTCAGCTACTTAGTGAGGCCCTCCGCAACTTAGTGAGAACCTGTTTCAAAATAAAGATTAAAAATTAGGGCTGGAGATCTAAGGCAGTATCCCTATTGCCAGAACCTGAAGAAAATCAGTTTCCTTATTTATTTGATATTTGTGTTTGACAGAGGAGTGTGTGTGTGTGTGTGTCATTGGGGGTTGAACCCAGAGGCCTTCTACCTCCAAGCTATACCCCCAGCCTCATTTTTTTAAAATTTGGAAACAGGGTCCCGCTAAATTGCTGAAAGCCTTGCTAAGGTGCTGAAGCTAACTTCAAACCTGTAATCCTTCTGTCTGAGCTACAGGCATGCACCACCACACCCAGCTGGACAAAAGGAATCTAAGTGAGTGGATTGCAGCTGGGTGTGGTAGCACATACCTGTAATCCCAATACTTGGGAGGCTGGCAGAGCAGGAGGATTTCAGGTTTGAGGCCAGCCTCATCAACTTGGTGAGGCCCTCAGCAACTTAGTGAGACCCTGTTTCAAAATAAAAATAAAAAGGACCGGGGGTGTATCTCAAAGGTAGAATGCCCCTGGGTTCAATCTCCAGTACCACACACACCAAAAAGAGTGAATTGCCTTTAGAGAAAGAGGAAGGTACAGCATATGAAAGGAGTCTCCTAGAAAGAAAACATCTAATATTCAAACCTGGAGCTGAGAGACAGAAGAAGTTAGTAGGAAAGCCAGGGCTGAAGGGCTAAGTCTAGGGAAGGGGAGGAGGTGGAATAAGACTGCACAGACATCATTTATTAGAGGGCATGACCTTATACAGAAATCTTTTTCTCATTTAGTTTCTTTACTATAAAAATGGGGGAAAATAATAAATGCCTTGTGAAGTAGATCGCAAGGGTTAAGCTCTGAGGACAGGGCTTGGCATGTGGTAGGTAGCTAAGAGATATTTCTCAGATGGTTGGTAGACTGATGTTCCCACATCTCCTTCCACACTGAAGTGAATTATCATAGCCAATTCTGGTGCCAAGCGGATTAGAAGGCATCACTGATCAATATTGATATCTCAGTGAGGACTTGAGACTTCTGACTTAGGACCTGTTACAGTGGTTCAAGTTTCTCTGAATACTGACAAAAACAGGGCACTTCTCAGTCAAGAACATAAACCCACACTAAATTCTCAGAGCAGGCTAGACTGATTGTGCCCCTGAGAAACCGAGCAGGGATGAGCTGGTATGTGGACCACCCAGTTCACCCTGAACACTGTGGGTACCACAAGTTCAGCCCTGAGTGAAGCCCAGCCCCAGCCCACCCTACTGCCACTTGTCACAACTTCAGTGAGTGTGGACAATTGATTAGAAGAGATAAAGATCTGTCTCCCACACCAATTGTGCTCAGTGCAACATATTTTTCATATGTTTAATGGAACAGAGATTTTTATTTTAACTGATATTTATGAACATTATTACCATTCTGCGGAGGGAGCAGAAACCTGGTAGAGAGAGATAGCAGGTACACGAATCATATTATTTTTATCATAAGATTAGGGCACTTTGTGTTTTCCTCCCCCAAGGCTCCTTTCTTCTCCTCCCAACCTAGAAAAACAAGAGATTATAGATGGAGGCTCCCACCACACAAAGCTCCAGCTCTGTTAACCCTTCCTTCATTGCAAGCCGGGCACCAGAGATCCCATTATTTAATGCTAATGTATTGTCTTTCCAATGCCTGGCTCTGGGAGATCCAGATTCTTGGCTCCACCAATTCAGGCATCAGCCAAAGCAATTCTTCATTATAATCCCTGGAAGCTGCTCAGTGACAATGAGGGAAGTGTGGTGTGGGTCTGCTAGCATTTCTGTATGTATTCAAAAAGCATATCCTAAAGTTGTGTTTTTAGTAATGATCAGTTTGATCTATTCTGACCCTCCCTATACTTTTTTTAAAAAAACTAGAGCTTCCTGGAGATTCCACTGAGATGACAAACTTGGAGGAATAATGAGTCTTTGAGACAAGGATGTCTGTAGCTCTCTTTTCTTCTTTAATTTGACACACCCTGGTAACTTTCTATTCCTTGTCTCCTCTTCTTCTAACATCTCTGTCTCAACTGCTATTTTTTCCTCTGGATGTAAAGAAAATTCTGGCTATGAGTCAACCTCTAATCCTCACTGTAACCTTACCAAGCTTTGTAAATGTGGTAACTCAATCAAACCAGGCTGCTCTCTCCTTTCCTGTGGAAATGATCCGAAGGTCTTTCCAGCTTCTCCATATGCTAATGAAATTCTATAGCTTCCTAGATGCCCTCTGCCCCCATGTCTTTGGAACTGAGTAGGACACTAAGTAGGAACTTTTATTTCATTATTCTATCTCTGATTAAACAATATGAAGTAATGTCCAAATTTTAACCCAATATGGATCTCAAAGTTCAGTTTCTAAACAGTGTTTAGTATTTGCACAGCATCATTTGCTGAGCTTCTATGCAGCTGGCCAAACACACTGAGCTGACCATTCTCCTGAACATTGTGGATAATGAATATTATGGATCAAAGGAAATATGGACCAGTAAATGAAAAGCCAAGAGCAGTCCTAGGAGAGTAGGCCCATGTTTGTAGCAAAACTTATATAAACTTTCCCTGTGGCAAAAGTGCACAAGGACACTTGCAAGGTTAGGTTGGCATAGAGAGGACATCAAGTGGACAGCCCATCCTCTTATCCCTGCTCTCCATCATATTCTTTCCATTGTATATGAGTTTCAATCAAGATTTAGAGTCATGAAATATACCACCTGGCTCAGAAAAATGCAAGAAAGCCTCAGTTCTTTTCATCCTGGCTCTGATGCTGAAAACTATACCTCTTGGAACTTGCGAGCATATCACAGATGCTGAGCAGGTGAGCTTTAAAAATGGGGTTCCATCTGAATAATCTGTCAAGCTACAGACGACAAAAAGCTATTTCTGACTCCAGCCGGAATGAGTGATTACTTTGATAACAAATTAAAACAAGCTTGGAAATTGGAAATTACCAGAATTAAGCTATCTCCAATGAATGACTGAGCTCCCTCCTTCAGTACATTTTCTTCTATATTAGCTATAAACATGAGCTCTTCATTAATAGAAATTGGTTCATTGCTACTGGCCACAAGGGGAATCTGTTGGATGTGTGGCACTAACTTCAAACCTGATCAAGAAGACAACTTGTTCTTAATGTGAGTGCTTTCTTGGGAACTTAAAAATTCTTTATGTCCCCTTTGGCTTCTTGCATATGAAGCCAATTGTAATGTTCAACTTTTAAATGTTCAAATATTTTCTCTGTATGGGATGTTTATGGCACCAAATAATTTCTGGATGATTACTGTTTTTAATAACCATCTAATTACCGTATTAATCAGAAATGTCCTTTTGGCTTATAGAAGGCACAAGGGACAGAGGTAAAAACAAAGATATTCCTGTTGCAAACCACTGGCACACAACTTCTGAGCTTCCTATTCAGGAGACACAGAAGTGTTGCTACATCATAGACTCAATCCATGGAGAACAGAAGATGGTCCAGTCTCCCTGCTCACTATTACCGTTAAGTGTTCAAAATGAAATGGATGTCCTGTGACCTGCCAAATTCCTGTGTACACTGAACACCTAATTGTATCATCCTTCTGTATTATAACTTTAAACAGTGGGAAATGTTGTCACTTGGTAGAAATTTTGGTCATACACTTTCTGTTATTGCTTTTTGTCTTGATCCCTGATCCACACACAATGACCTTATATAGCAATGAAACAGAGGGGTTAATACTCCAGAGGATTTTTATATACGTTTCCTAGCCTTACTAAGCTTCCACTTTATTGTATGACCTTTGCCACCTACTTAGCTAGGAAATTTTGTCTAAATGACAATGACAATCCTTCCTGTTTCCCCTCCTACTCTTTCCTTTTTGTGGTATTTTCTCATGGAAGATATGGAAGTTTTCATGATATCTGCTCTAGCTCTCCCTCATTCACTTTTCTAGCAAGAATGTGTGTACATATGTGTGCATGAGTTTGTGTGTGTGTGTGCACATATGCATGTGTATGTGTGCTTTTTGTGTATCTATAGAAATAATGAAAATAGCCAGTAAGAATTTCCACAGTACCAGGTGTTTCATTAGTGGAATTGCACTGATTTTTTTGCATTTTATGAGATGGTAATTTTCCTGCTTCTCTTTTCATACTGAGCTTGATGGACAGGCCCTTCTTTAATGTACAAATAATCTTTATGACCCTTGTAAGCAGGTCTGATGATACTCAGCTGAGTAATGTACCAGAACTGAAATTTCCATCTACTTGATGCTTTGCACAGGGGTTTTGATGAAGTCACTGTCACCTGCTATTAACTTAATATCTAGTCTTAATAGGGTCCCTTTCTCACCATCTTCACGCTGTTGGGGTCCAAATTAATTACCAAGTAAAAATTCTGCCACATAAATCCTCACTTCCCAGGGAGGGGAAAGAAGTTTTTAACTTCATCTGAGGGCTCAGAGAGCATCATGTGGAAAATTTGCCTTCAAGACTCGTCTAAGAAATATGTGTATCAATGAGGAAACCAGAGGTTCCTGCAAAGTGGGGCTCTCTCCTCATGCTCCAGCCCTGCATCTTCTTTCTCAGCATCCTCAAAGAGCAGTAGACTCTTCACTTAATGTTCCACAGTACTAAGCTATGGACATGGATAACAAAATGCTCCCTAAAAGTAGCCTACTTTTAAAGTATCTGATGTTTCAAAAAATCTTAAATATGGTGTGGGATAAGATGGGGCAAACCTTTTTTTAGTACTAGGGATTTTAGTACCAGAGGCGTTCTACTTCTGAGCTCCATCCCCATCTTTATTTTTTTTTTTTTTGAAACAGGGTCTCATTAGGTTGCTGAGGCTGGCCTCGAACTGCAATCCTCCTATCTCAGCCTCCTAAGTACCGGGATTACAGGTGTGTGTCACATGCCTGGCTCTGAGCTAAATCTTAGAAACCAAACATTCTAGAAAGCATTGTGAACCAATTGGAAAAATAATTTTAAAAAGAAAACCTCAATAATCATCTGGCATTATATTAAATTCTTCCATCAGAAGTAAGGTTGTTATTAAATAATAACATCCATAAACCATCATGGAAATTGAGTGAGAGAATGAGAGGATAATAAAAACATCTCTATTAGACACAAATAACTTCATGTGAATTTTTTATATTGCTGGAAGAGAAGACAAGGTGTTGATGTCCAGGAGACCATGAGGTGGTGAAATACTCAATTACGGTTGAGAAGATGTTGGAGGATCTTTCCAAATGTCCTATATATCATTCAAAATCACTCTGCCTAAGTCACAATTCTGTCATTTCAGATCTCCAAGGACAGGAGAAGAAAAGTGGAGAAAGGATAATATTATAGTTAATAAATTAGAAAATTATAGAAAGATGATAATTAAAAGGCTCAGAGATACTTAAAGATTCCATTAACATATTGAACCCTTAACTTTAATTACCTATCAGATGATGCAGAAACAGATTCTTCACCCTTTTTCCTGAAATCAAAAACTGCACTTTTGAAGCTTCCCTTGATCTCATTGCATACTTATTGCTGTTTCTGGCATCCATTTTTTTATTCAAACTCACTACTGCAGCTCTTCGTTACCCAGGTTTCTATCATTGATTCCTGGAGCCAGTTTGCCAACTTGAAAAAGTCAAGAAGTACCTAGAAGTTTGTGCTCCCCAGGCTCTTTGCCAACAACTAACCACTAGGGTCAGAACGATATGAAAGCCTCACTTCTTGCCTCACATGGAATAAACATGGAGGCATGAGTTAAAATCCAAAATTTTCCAGGATCAAGCTGAATTTACCCTCCCTAGCTCTCTGCCTGAAATCTCAGCCCTCCTTGCCTTCTTCCCCTTTCTGTAACTGCTTTTCCACTTTCTTGCTATATTCACCTAAATGAATCACTTGCACACCATGAATTATTTCGGAGCCTTCTTCTGGGGAACCCAACTATGATACATAGTTGATAAACATGCTGTCATCTAAAGAGCTGAATGAAAACTCCAATGTGTTGTGGCCAACCCACAGTGCGCCATCATGCCCCACTTATCATTCCCTTGTATTATTTCTGTTAGGAATGCAACATTCTCATATCTACCCAAGCACTAAGCTGTTTCTAAAATGTTTCTTTTTCACCTAATGATTTAATTAACATTCTCATTACATATTACACTTTGCAAAACCTTTTCATTAATTTAATGTTATTTGATTTTCAAAATAAACTTTAGAAATGTATAGGTCAAATTGGGACACCTCAGCCTTAGAATAAGGCTTCAAAGGATAAAGAAAATTAAACAGCAAGTGGATTGAATAATTGGAATGAGTACCTGTGCCTTTGACTTTGATTGACTACTTTTCTGCTAAGCCAGATGTTCTTCTTCCAGAATATCTTTCAGATGCCTTCCCTTTTTTTCTGTTTCTTCCACACTGCCTTGGTTTAAGCCCTTGATATTCTTAGGGTATAGCAGTCATCTCCTAAATGGTTACCCTGCTTCTGTTTCTCTTTGTTTCATGCCCGCATGCCCCCTGCTAAATGATATCTTTTTCTCACTTCCCAATGATCTGAATCCTAAAGATATTTCTAGTTTTAATTCTTGCTCATCCCCACTGTCTTATTCTAGCATCTATTTGTAATTGAATCATGGTGCATCCATACTGACTAGTAAATAAAGGATTATCTTTATTTACTAGTTCCAGGTGCTGCTGGAACAAGGGCCTAGTATGTGTGACACTGATGTAGCACCCTCGCAATGAGAAGCAATACAACTCAGGCGGCTGAAATGTCAAAGAGGATGGAAAGATGACTGTGCACATTATTCAGTGAAAAACCCTCGGAAGAACTGTCTCCTGCTATAAATTGGAAGTCAAATTGCATGCCTAATGAGATTATTGTACTAGAGAAAGAGATTGGAAAGCAAAGTTAGTTGTGTCTGTTGGGAAAGTGATTAAACTCTAGTCAATGGAATGTCCACAGAAGCAACGGAGCCACTTCTAAGTTTGCACCTGAAATCCATCCTATGCAATCCTCTAATGTTTTTCCTCCACAGGGACCTAGGAGGCCATATGTAGAAGATGGAAGGATCCTGGATCTCAACTCAGTTCTAGAGGAAGTTTTCTAAGGAAAAGTGCCAATGGACTCTGAAAAGAAAGGGAAGTAATTTGTTATCATGTTAAGCCCTAAAACTTCAAGGTTTGTTTTTAATAGCAAATAATTCCCTAAAACATTATGTGTGATAGGCCATAATGCCTACACCTTCCATTCTAGCACCTACATACAGTTAAATGTTGAGTGCTTATTACATCAAATAAAAACAAAAACTCATATCATGAACTGATTTTAATGAATAAAAAGTATACAACCATTCATGAATACTAATACACAATGACTATATATATACTAGAATAAACATAAAGGAAAAAGATGGTGATTACATTTAATATCTCAAAATAATTATTCTTAACAGCTATGAGTTAAATTATTCAATTATAACAAAGTGAATATAAAACAATAGTTAGTTGAGACATTTTCAGAAAATACCCTTCATAATGCCCCAAGATTGTTTTTTATTAATGTAAATCATTAGGTAAATAGCCTAAATATATAATTATCCTCTTTAAAATAAATTTATTGTTTTCCTAGTTAATGCAATAAAAATATCCTAGTGATTGTTTATGTCCTCACGGTATAGAAAATATTAGTCAACAATTTTAGCAAACAGTTCAAAGCAAGGGAAACCAGGCTTTCTGGAGTTTCTGTCATGTACAGAATAAAGACTATGTTCATGAAATCACTGACTCTCATACACAAAGTCGGGTTATTGTGGCCCCATCCTCTGTATCAGTCAAGTTGAGCTCCCTAAACAGGACAAAAATCAACACAGTGACATTGCCACAAGCCTGCAAAAAACCATGGATCACATGGTTTTAGAGTGACTTTCAGAAGCTTAACCTTCTCCACCCTGCTGCTCTCTGCAGCTGCCAGCTTTATCTCACAAGAATGCATCAGCTGCCTTCCTCAAGTCCCACCATGGATAACTCAAAGTTAGGTTGTAGAAAACCCAATCTGACTCATCCTGAATCACCATCATTTAACCTCCTTCCACTCACACCCTTTGTGTGGCCTCTTGTACCCTTACCCTAATGTCTGGTCAATTAACACCCATCTAATGAGATCATGGCTTTGTGTCAGTAGGATCTCTTTTATCTTCTCTTCAAGCTTTTCTGCTATGGCACTCACAAATCCACCCTCACCCTGCCCCTACTCGTCCCAGACCTCCAACAGTGATCAGGGATGCAGCTCCCCTTATAGTGAGCTGTCCAGCACCATTCCTGGCTCCAGAACCCTGAGCAGGGCCCCTAGCTCTATTCAGACATCCATTTCATCCTCTAGCATTAACACTTTTCACAGGCACACACCTGTACCTTGCACTTGCTTCTTTTTTGGAGTAGTAAAACAGATACTTGTCAAAGTTAGTCCAGAAGATGAAACTGATGGGTCCACTTTTGTGTTGTCTTCTTCTTCAGTGCCCCAATGCAGGTTCTCTATAGAGTCTACAGTGTCTCTGCAGCTCTCATCACAGTCTCCTATACCCAAATGCAGTAAATCCCAGCCCTTAAATATTTTCTGCATTTTCCCCACTCAGTCCCCAGTCTCGACACCTGCCCACAAATGATTTTGTGGTTCTATGTGAAAGGCATGAGACAGGTGACATATGCAAAGAATATTCACAGAATTGATTGTTGGTAATACTAAAATGCACATGAATTATCTTGTGAGGGGAAAAGTGTGATGTTAAGCCTCTTTTAATGTGCTCTATTATTCAAGAATTAGAAGCCAGCATGGTGGCACACACCTGTAATCCCAGTACTTGGGAGGCTGGGATGGGAGCGTTGAAGGTTCAAAACCAGCCTAATCAACTTAAGCGAGACTCTCAGCAACCTAGTGAGACCCTGTTTCAAAACAAAAAATAAAAAAGGGCTGGGGTGTAGCTTGGAGGTACACAGTCATTGAGTTCAATCCCCAGGACCACCAAAAAAAAACTGGAATTAGAGGGGATAAGGAATTTTCCAGAATTTTTGGACAGCTATAAACAGTAGGACATTTTGAGTGTAACTAATTAAACTGAGGGATTGACCTCACAGGGCTTAACATATTCCTAAGGCTCATATGGTCTCAGATTTATTTTATCGTGGGTACCATCTGTAAAAAAGTTTTTTGAACATATACCCTCTTTTATAAATCATATCTAGGTACTATTGTATGATTGTATACATAATGAAACATCCACAACAAATAGAAATTTTAAGGACAAGAGAAAGAAACACATATTTTTTTCATTCCCAAATGAGAGTTTCATGTACTCCCTGAAGGGCAGGAATCCCACTTTGCTCATGACTATTCTAAGAAAAGTGTAACAAGTTGTAGGTGTGGCACTAAAGATGACTGATGTGACACAACAATGAGGACACACAGATGGGCAGGACTTTAAAGTCCTGTTTCTGAATTCGTGCATGATAGCACATAAGAAAAGGTTCTTTCTGCTTCTGGAACATGTGTTATTGGTGTCTCCCTTCTTTTAGCATAAGTGGAAGTATGTATATATTGTTATGGATTCCTTGGGTAGATCTCTTACCATCCCATCGCAGGACAACCTATGGAATATTCAACATTTCCCAAGTTGTCCTTGTTTCCTGATTCTCTCACCTGAATTCTTCCAGTTTGTTTTGCTTCAATGGAAAATTCTTGCTCTTCTTCTTTGCAAGATTTCCTTCTTATGGCTCCATCTACAGGAATCCTTCTATGGAAAGATGTGAGGTGTTGGTGGGGAAAGAGCGTCCATGTGCCTTGACATTTTTGTTTCCACATAATAGGCACCTACTGAAACCAACAAAAGGGCATTGTGCACTGTCCTTGACTCTCCAGAGCACAAATAGCATTTATCTCTGGGCAGCGGGCAGCACCAATGCAGGTTTTTGTCAACCTGTCAATTTTTTTTCTTAAACAGAAAGCAGAGTTCAGTAAATAAAGATAAATGATTGTGCTCCTTCTCTGCAGACCCTGGAGCTAAACTGAACAGGCCTCTTATGGTTCGGCCCTGCTTCATTGACTGTTCAGACAGCCCAGTAATACGACAGATGTACCCAGCCGTTCCCTCTTCCCCGCTGTCCATTAGATTATGTTCATTTTGTCTGAGATGCCATTAGAAGTCTCAAGGTCAAAAAAAGTCACAGGGAAGGAAAAAGGATGACTAATTTTTTTCTTGTAGCCCTTCATTGCCCAAAGAGCCTCCAGACAGGTGGGTTCCTGCTTTGTGAGCGGCATAGGGAGGGGAGAACCATGCTCCCATGCAATTTACTTGGAATAAAATGCAGGTGTGCAATTAACCTAGACACACTTTTGGCAACAGCACAGCTTAGCATTGGAAATTTTATTTGAATCAGGAAAGAATATTATTTGGGATATTTTCCTAAATGACAAATGAATGATTGACCTTCAGCAAGATATTGAGAAAGAGCTTGTGAGCAGAAGAGGTTTGCTCACTTTCTTTTTCTTTCTTTCTCTTTCTTTCTTTCTTTCTTTCTTTCTTTCTTTCTTTCTTTCTTTCTTCTCTTTCATTTCTTTCAGAAAGAAAAAGGTAGTAATATTTTGGTCCTAAACAGTGTTTCCCTTGGGATTTCTTGAGGATATCATGCAAACAGGGAATTTGTCCCTGCTTAGCAGCTGTGATTATGCACGTAATTGTCCTTGAATTTATATAGTGTGTAACTCCTGAGCTTAAAGCATTTAATGCACATGGCCACATCATTAACACTTAGAATCACAGAATGTGAAACTGGAAGAGACTATGTGGATCACCTGCTTCAGCTCCTCCACAGACAGAAAAACATGCAGAGTTATTACATACCGTCCTTTACTTGCTTTGCACAGATAAGGAAGATTTTCCTTCTAATGGTGGCAGGGGCTGTATCTTCTTCATCTCTAAAAACTCCCACAACATCTAGTATAAGCCTTGTACCAGAAAGACAGTGATACCATACATTGGCAGTTAGAGTTATAAAGCTGGAAAGTTAGAAACTTAAGGACCACCTAATCTCTTAAGAAATCTAAGAGTTTTGACCAATTTTCCAAAAAAGAGAGCACAAAGAGGAAATTTATGTAAGCTTCCACTGTGACTACAGTGAGATTCATTCTCATTTAATGTTTAAATACTTTTTTGAAATATGATTTAAGCTTATTATTTCAAGAATTTTTTTCCACTTCCTAGAAAAAAAATCTTAGAGAAATCTTCCACAGCATCCCAGGCAGACTATCACGTCTGCCTGGAAGCAAGTCTGCGAAGAACAACAGAAATTAATTTCTGCCCTGCAACACCTTGTTGACTTGGGGCTGCACTTGGCAAAAGTATAAAAAACCAGGAGAGTGACCAAATGTGTGTTGGTGAAGCCTTTGTTTCTATCCAGTTGCATTCAACAAGTATTTACTGAGCATCTTGTGTTTCTTTTTGCACAAGACTGAAAGCAATGATGTGAACCAGAAAATACAACACTTTATGAGCCTTTGATTCTGTTTGAGTAGAAAAAATTCATAAAATACATAAATAATTATACATTTAGGAATATAAACACCAATATGCACAGTTCAGAACACAGAATTTTTTTCAAAAATAAATTAGATGGAAAAATGGGAAAAATTGAATTGGAGTTTGTTGGAGCTAGAAGGGTTCTTGGAGACCATTTCTTTTTTACTTACTTTATTTTTTAATATATTCATTTATTGGTGCATTGTAGTGCATTTATTGGTGATAAGTGTCAGGGTATCAGAAGCATGCATACACACATTGCTCATTTAGCCCTCCTTCAAATCCCACCCTATTCCCTCCCCCTTCCCTCCTTTTCATGTTCAGCATAGTGATTGACTCTGATAAATTCGTGTATATACATCGTGTGCATTAGTGTATTTCCCTCTTGCCCCCTCCCATCTCCCTCAGTTAGGTCACCTTCTTTGCTCATCTAAAGTTTTCTCCTTCTTTGTCTAGAGTCCCTTCTAAGTCCCATTCTCCCTAGCTTCCATATATTAGGGAGAACATTCGACTTTTCACTCTTTGTGTCTGACTAATCTCACTTAGCATAATATTCTCCAGTTCCCTCCATTTCCCTGTAAATTATGCAATTTTGTTCTTCTTTATGGCTGCGTAAAATTCCATTGTGTACATATCCCATAGTTTTATAATCCATTCATCAGTTGATGGGCACCTTGGCTGGTTCCAAAGTTTGGCAATTGTGAATTGTGCAGCCAAAAACATAGATTCACATGCATTAATCTGGTAATTTGGTTTCAGTCCTTTTGGGTAGATGCCTAGAAGTGGTATTGCCGGGTCATATGGTAGGTTCATTCCCATTCTTCTGAGGATCCTCCACACTGTTTTCCAAAGTGTTTGCAATCCCACCAACAGTGAATTAGAGTTCCTATTTCTCCACATCCTCGCCAGCATTTGTTGTTGTTTGTGTTTTTAATGATTGCCATTCTAATTGGGGTTAGG
>PVJS01017667.1:0-35874 GCA_004027185.1 Glis glis
CAAAAAAAAAAAAAAAAAAAGAATATCCCTGGGCTCCATCCCCATTACGTAAAAAAGAAAAGTACCAGATGCTAAACAAGATAAAAGCTAACTGAAAACAGGAATGATTTAACAGAGAGAATACTAAGAATACCAAATTCTTAGCAAATGTTAGAAAAAAATCAGATTAAGTAAAAATGTTAATTTTATTTGCTTTTTAAAAATTATGTGAAAAACCTTTTATCAGATGGGAGTACAAGCAGAAATTGTTCTCCAAATACAAAAGTGACTAAATAAAATAAAATGGACATAAATGGAAGCAAGAGATCTTTTGACAAAAGAGACCTTGTGGCAATATAAAAAATCAAGAGCATCTTCAACTGTACAACAACCAGAGCAGATTATGGAGTTGTCAATCTTGGAGCTCCATAAGAGAGCAGCTTGCTAAGGACAATTCTGACTTAGCTTATCTAAAGGCCAAAGGCTTAACTTGAAAATCTCTTGGTCTGCCTCTGGGTCCCTGAAGATACAAAAAGAGAGGATTTGGGATCATCCACAACCTCACTCAAAATTTTGTCTTCATACTTGAGCCTAAACAAAAGCTCTATTTTGAACGGGGATGCAGCTCAGTTGTAGACTGCTTGTCTACCATGTATGATGGCCTGGGTTCCATCCCCAGCACTGCACAACAACAAGCAAAGCAAAGCTCTCTCTCTTCTATACAGCCCATTGCTTCCCCACACTGAGTCACTTTCCAATTCCCCAAACAGGGCACTCTGGGAAAGCAACTTCTCTGGCTGAAATTTAATAGGCACAGGTGGCACCACCAGCTGCAAGTAATTTAGCTCTAACTGGCATTGTTACATCTCTTGGAGTTTGTATCAACAGAGAGTATGGGAGGAAGAGGAGCCAAGAAAAAAAAAACACAGGAAGAGAAAGTGTAGGGTGGTGTGAGAGAGTGCATTATAGTGTCTTCTGAGAGTAGGCTCATTGAGGTGGGCACTTCTGTACATTCTCTGTATAAAGGGGTAGATGAGATCATGGATGGAGAGGATCAGATCAGACATTAGTTCAGCAATGCCCACATGTCAACAGAAAAACTAGCAGGATGCTTCCGATGTCCCTACCAAGCCAGAAACTGGCATCACTTGCTGCCTGGCAGACAACAACCTTCTGGGTTGAGGTTCCATTCCAGGTGCACATGATTCCTCCACAGATGAACCACATGTTTCCTCTCTTACCTACAAACAGGTCTGGTAGCCAATCCCTTTCTTTCGGAACTCCTAAATTCTAGATTACCCTAGTGGAATATAAACCCCAGGCTTCCCTTTAGAGAATTCAATCCCAAAGAAGGGACAGGAGTTGGATATTTATTGAAAGACCTATGCTTTGACAAGCTCTGAGTTAATCATTTATATTCTTGGTTCCTTCATGACCTTTGATTCCTAATGAAGATGGGGACAGACAGAAAATGATTAGGCACAAAGGACAAGCATCCATCAATGGATGCTTCTTAACAAGAGTACCAGTTCTCGGGAATTTTTTTTTTGTGGTACTAGGGATTGAACCCAGGGGCATTCTATCTCCGAGCTACACTCCCAGCCCTATTTTTTATACATTATTTTGAAACAGGGTCTCACTAAGTTGCGGAGGACCTAAGTAGCTGAGGCTGGCCACGAACCTGGATCCCCTGATCTCAGCCTCCCAATAACTGGGATTACAAGCATGCGTCACCACTCCTGGCCAGTTCTTGATTTCTAAAGAAGAAATTCCCTAACCTCTGAAAAATAAAGGCAAGGGCTCTTCAAAGGACTTTTTACTCTCAAATGTATTTGAGGACATATCAGAGTAAGGATTAGTTGTATTCAAAGATGCATGCGACCAGACTCTCCCCAGATTTTTCTCTTCCGTCTCTTTTAGAACCACCCAGGCCTAACTTCTAGGAGTTTTCACTGTTTCTTAAAAGTCGGATCCTGACACTGAGATTCTAAGACATGCTTTATTCCCAAATCAAATCCTTTCCAGTGCTCAACCCATGGTTTTGCTCATTGTTCTCCCCCAAATTGAAAAGGGTTTGGATGAGACCATTCTGAATGAAAGATAAGAGATAATCTATTATAGTGATGACACCAAAGGCAGCCGCTATCCAGCAATATTCCTGGCCAACTGATATTCCGAGGCTCATTCCCATCATGAGGCACACACTTGGTGCAAGAACAAAACAAGACTGGCAGCAGGGAGTGTGCTTCTCTGTCAGCTGCTCACTCACCAAACCTGGAAATCAGGTTCCCAGAGAGGCCCTGACAGCAACTAAAGCTAACCCATCACTCAAACATACGATGCTACAATTGGATCCAAGAAAGCAATAATCAAATTTGCTCTTCCAATAAAGGGGGTGGGGGATTCCCAACCAACTATAGCCAATGAGATAAAAGCAGCAAGTTTCACTCTAAGGCCAATTCAGTTGATCTTATGCCATGTTTGCCCTCCGTGCTACTGGACTCTGCCCTCCAGCTGCCACACCACCATGAGTCTAATGGAGAATTGGTCGTGGCATATACCAAGGGTATTGTTTTTACAATCTACTTGGTAAGATGCAGTCTGCTCAGTTTAAGAAAGGAAGTAGACCAGGAACTGAGCTGAGTTGCTGAGAAGAAAATCTAAATACTATTAGATTACAGTAACCTAACCAAAAAAATAATAAAATTAGCCTCATTTCATTGCCTCCTTAAAAGCAGTTTTTAGATATCATTACATTTAAAATTTGCTTACTAACAACTTGAAAACAATATATATATATATATATATATATATATATATATATATGAAGATTTCCCTTCATAAAAATGTATCTTTAAAGCTGGGTGTGGTGGTGCATGCCTGGAATCCCAGTACCTGGGAGGCTAAGACAGGAGGATCACAGTTTCAGGGCCAGACTCAGCAAATTAGTGAGGCCCTCTATAATATAGTGAGACCCTGTATCAAAATAAAAAGAATAAAATGTGCTGGGGGTATAGTTCAGAGGTAGAAAGCCTGGGTTCCATCCCCAGTACTACAAAAATAAATAAATAAATAAATAAATAAATAAATAAATAAATAAATAAAAATTAAAATACATCTGGGGGCATAGATCTGAGGTAGAATGCCCCTGGATTCAATCTCCAGTACCACACACATATGTATTTTTAAAATAAGCAAAAGTCCTATTTTGCTTATTAGAACTGGTCAACCCCCACTGAATTCCTTCAACTCAAACCAAAGGGGGAAATTATTTTTCTCTTGCCTCTTCCATTTTTGCTGGTAAACCCAACCTTCCAGCCCCCCCAAAACTACAGAAATTGCTTGTCTGATGGACACTTTTTTTCTTCAGGAAATGACATAGTGACATAGGTAAAAGGTGATTTGGATAGACTGCTGTGTCACAAATTGTCAGGATCTGATTTAGAGACCTTGCTTTTGTCAAGAAAGACAGTTGGATGTCTGCTTTAAAGAAGTACTGGGAATATTTTCATCAAAGGTTTGAATTGAAAAACAGTAGGAGGTAAATATCTGAGATGTTGCCGAGAAAGACTGCTATATCTGCGCAATTACCATTAACAGAGGACAGCAGTGGTTCAATGAAGTAATTCAATCTGGTGGCCTACATTTTATCAGACAGCAATTTTGAGCTCTGACATAAAAGAAGCCAAAAATCCCAAACCCATTGGGCTCTTTTGTATACATTTTCTCTCCCCTAATTCTATAAAAGAGGATGTATTTTCTTCAGAAGGCCCAATCACATATCTCTGAACATTTAACTAAGGACCATGAGGTATTTCTCTGAAGAAAATATGCATTTTGACATTCTTCAGAGTGAGATTTTGTGTTTTGTTGTCTGAGTACCAAAGGTGTTAGATACAATAGGCTGGTGTATTTAAACACAGAAGACAGGAAAGGACCCAAAAAGATCCCATAGCATTACAAACAGCAAGGAAATAGTTTTTACAATTGCTTTTAAAACAGCTTTATTGAAGTATAAATAAAATATCATATACTGCATATATTTAAATTCTAAAATATCATATACTGCATATGTTTAAATTCTACAATTTGATAAACTTTGATATATGAAAATATCTATGAAACTATCATTACAATCAAGATAATGAGCATATCATTTACCTACAAAAGGTTATTCAAGCCCTTTTGTAATCTCTCTTCCCAATCTAAGCGTACCTCTCCAGGCAACCAAAGATCTGCTGTAGTCATTGCAGATACATTGGTATTTAGGAGCATTTTATACAATTCCATTTTATACAACTGGAACCATTCAATGTGTACTCTTTTTTTATGTAGCTTCTTTTACTCAGCAAAACTATTTTGAGCCAGGAGTGGTGGCACATGCCTGTAATCCCAGTACTTGGGAGGCTGAAACAGAAGGATTATAGATTCAAGGACAGCCTCAGCAATGTAATGAGACTCTTAGCAACCTAGGGGAACCCTATTTCAAAGCAAAACACAAACAGAAGCAGGAGTGTGGCTGGGAGAGGGGAGCAGAATGTCCTTGGGTTAAATCCCCAGAACCACAAAAACAAACAAACTAGCTAACTAGTTAACATTTTGAGATTCATCTATGTTGTTGCATGTATCAATAACTTGTTCCTTTTCATTTATTTATTTATTTATTTATTTATTTATTATTTTTTTTTTTGCGGTACCAGGGATTGAACCCAGGGGCATTCTACCTCCGCGCTAAACCCCCGGCCCTATTTTTTTATACTTTATTTTGAAACCGGGTCTCACGAAATTGCGGAGGGCCTCACTAAGTAGAGAGAGAGAGAGAGAGAAAGAGAGAGAGAGAGAGCTGAGGCTGGCCGCGAACCCGGATCCTCCGGTCTCCGCCTCCCAAAGTACTGGGATTACAAGCGTGCACCACCACGCCCAGCCTGTTCCTTTTTATTTTTAAGTAGTATTCTATTGTACAAATATTTTTAAAAAACTTCATTCAATTGATAACAGATATGAAAGATTTCCTCTTTTTTATTACAAATAAAGCTACTATGAACATTCACATTAAGTCTTTGTAACAGAAAGGTGTTTTTTGTTCTCTTGAGTAAAAACCTATTGCTCAGTGGTAGAGTATTTGCTTAGCATGTACAAAGGCCTGGGTCTGATCCCAGCACCACAAGAGAAGAGAAAACAAAACAAAATAAAACAAAGCAAAAACACTATGAGTAGAATGGCTATATCATTTGGTAGATAGATATTTAACTTTTCAAGAAATTGCCAAACTGCTTTCCAAAGCAGTTGTACCATTTTTACGTTCCTATCAGCAGTGTTGAAAAGTTCTAATTTCCTACCAATATCCTTACCAATACTTGTTACGGTCAAGTATCTTCATTTTAGCCATTTAAATAGGTAGATAGTGGTTTTAATTTCCTTTTCTCTCATAACAAAAGATATGAAGCATATTTTCATGTGTTTATTTAACATCCATCTTTTTAAATGAAATCCCTTTTTTTGCCCATTTTTGAATTGGGTTGTTTGTTTTCTTGATATAGAGTATTGAGATTTCATTATATATTCTGAATACAAGTCCTTTAGCAGATAAATGCTTTGCAAAATTTTTCTCCTAGCCAGTGGATTATCATTGCATACTTGTATCAGTGTTGTCTAAGAGATACATTCACTTGATATACAATTTTAGGTTGGCACTTTTTCTTTCAGTATTTTAAAGATGTTGCTCTACTGTCCGCTTGTTTGCTTCTTTGTAGGTAAGAAATATGCTGTCATTTTTATCATTGTTCCCTTGTACCTTGTCTTTTGTTCTCCCCCCCCCACCAGTGCCCCCCGTTGAACCCAAGGCTTGGAATATGCTAGGCAAATAGTTTACCACTTAGCTGTACCTCAGCCCTTTTTCTTTCTCTTTCCTTTTGTTTTTTGTTTTTGCTTTTTCCAGTACTTGGGATTGAACCAGGTGTGTTCTACCACTGAGATACACCCCCAGCCCTTTATTTTTATTTTTTTAAATTAAGGCAGGGTCTTGTTAAGTTGCTCAGGTGGCCTCAAATTCGCAATCCTACATGATGACTTTTCTTTTGCAATGTCCAATCTGCCTCTAATCTCATATATTTTCCACCACATACTTGGGATTTTTATTGTAGAAGTTTAATCTTGCTCTCACTCTATTTAAATTCTTAAATATATGTAATACAATTATACTAACTTTTGAAATATCCTTTTCTGCCAATAACATCTGCATCGGTTTTTAGTTTTAATTGACTGATTCTCTCTTCATTATGGATCATATCCTCCAATTTCCTTGCGAGCATGATAATTCTTAATTCAATTCCACATACTTATTCTAAGATTCAGGTAAGTTACTTGAGGATTCTTTGATCCTATCAAATCTTGCTTTTAAAATGTGTTAGGATGAGTCATGCACGGTGGCCAATGCCTGTAATCCCAGTACTTGGGGTGATGAGACAGGATGATTGCAGGTTTGAGGACAGCCTCAGGAACCTAGCAAGACCCTGTTTCAAAACAAAAAATAAAATGAAATAAAATAAAATAAAAATAAGGCTGGGGGTATAGCTTGGAGGTAGAATGTCCCTGGGGTTCAATCCCTAGTTCTACAAAACAATAAAAATAAAAAATGTGTTAGGGTGGACTGGAGCAGTGCTCATTCTAGAGCTAGTATTTCCTCAATACTGAAATAAGATCTAAGTACTCGACCCGAGGCCCCTGAATCTAGAGGTTTCATCTCATTGGTGGGAAGAGGCAGTTCCTGGCTATTAGTGAAAGTGAGGCACTGCTTCCTATCAGGGGTTTGGATGGCTCTATCTCAGGTCTTGGGTAGTTTGTTCAAGTGCAGGAGCTAATTCTCTGCTGAATAATGGAGAGTAATCTTCTGAAGATCTCTGATATTCTGTCTCTGTGCAGCTCTCTCCTCTGTCCTATGAAATACCAGTTACCTTGTTCTTCCCACACTGTCAGTATCTTCTCCTATTGTAGGAAGTCTACTGGGCTCCAACTGGTACCCTTGAACCCTCCACCCCACCCTCACCTTGCATGGAAGCCTGAACCTATCACAAAGCAGTAGTTGACACAATCACAAGGATCACTATATTTAATTTCTCTCAGGGATCACTGTCCTCTTCTACCTTATGTCCAATGTTTTGCACATCACTGTTTCATGTATTTTGTCCTCCCCTCACTTTATTTCTGGTAGGATAGTATTCAATCCCTGTAACTCTTGCCTGAAAGCCCAAGCCCCTTCATGACTATTTCTCCTTAGATACTCATGATCATCTGGCATATTAGGAATTAATTTAATTGAGTATGAGTGTCATAAGGAGACAGACATTATTTACTGCTGTTGTACTCAGAGAACCTAAAATAGAGGCTGGCTGGCATACACCTGTTCAATTTATCAATGAGAATGACAGTACTAATGAGGAATGTATAATTTAACTTAACACTTCTGTATGAAATGTACCAAACATTAAGTACAGACTCCTATCATTCAGAACACCAGAAAGAAAAGAAATTCTCGTTTGTCAGTCTTTTCTGGTTGTCTGTTTATCTGTTTTGAAATCAAATACTTAAGAATATTAAATCTACCTGAAAAAATAGCTCCTTGAAATTTAAGATTTTATGCGTTTCTGCATTTATTCTTGACCTATGCATGACGTTCTAGAATTGGAGCTATAAAATCTCTATCTATATGTCTGAGAGCTATAATTCTAATAGGCCTTTACCTTCATTGTAAATGTGTAATCTTTTCCTACCTCTGGATGGTATTATTAATGGGATTATGAAGTCTAAAACTGAAGTTTTGTTTTAAAAGGCTCACTGAATACAAGTAAGAGCTTATATACAATAAATATTCCTGAAGTTCCCAGGAAACAAAAAATTGAGTTTGCAACACTTTAAATGTACTCGATTTTAAAAAATTCTTACACTAGCCAATTGACATTTTTTTTTTTTTTTGCAGTACCAGGGATTGAACCCAGGGGCATTCTACCTCCGAGCTACACCCCTGGCCCTATTTTTTATACTTTATTTTGAAACCAGGTCTCACGAAGTTGCAGAGGGCCTCACTAAGTAGCTGAGGCTGGCCACAAACCCAGATCCTCCGGTCTCCACCTCCCAAGTACTGGGATTACAAGCGTGCGCCACCACGCCTGGCTGACAAACATTTTATAAGCTCAAGTTCATTTGATTTAGGTACAACTTGCCAAACAAGATTAGCTTAATAAATTTTGGTTTCATAAAAATAGCTATGTCTTATTCTATTCATCAGTGTTAAGTATTTTATGTATTTTAAACTCTACAAACATATAAAGGTTTCTTGATCAAGTAAGTTAGTATTATTTATACTTAATGTTGGTCTTTGTTTGTTTAAGCAAATTAAATCAATATTCTGATGAACCTCACCTCAATAGTAATTATGTTCTGTAGTATGTTAACTTAATTTCTAAGATTTTTAACTAAAACTTTCGACTGATTGAGTTAACAGATATTCATTAGATACATAGACTATTCTAATTGAGAAATAATACTGAAACACTAATAGCTAATAATTTTACATTTTATTCTTATAAGCTATAGAGAAGGCTCGCTCTTTGGGTCAAGTTAATGAATGTATGCATTTCTGTCACTTTGCCAACTTATAAAGATAGGTATTTGGTTGTAGAAAGTTGGGTTTATTTATGGTCATTCTTACGTGGGTTAAGGCAGCTTACAATTATTAATTACTGGGTAACAGGAGTGCACCGCCACGCTGGACATTATATCATTCTTGTTATGAGTTATTGTCACATTTTTCAGTTTTAAAAATTCTAAGTGTTTGGTGCATACATGTAAACCCAGTACTTGGGAGGCTGATACAGGAGGATCGCAGGTTTGAGACCAGTCTCGTTGTCAGCAAGACTCTTAGCAACTTAGCAAGAACCTGTTTCAAAATTAAAAAATAAAATTGGGATGACGGTATAGCTCAGAGGTAGAATGCTCCTGTGTTCAATTTCCAGTACTACAAAAATAAATTAATAAATTAATAAATAAATTCTAAGTGATGAATCAGCCATAACCATTTTAAGTATCTGTCATTAATACAATTCATTGGTTTACTATGATGTTTCCTTGAAAGCTACACATTCAGCTACAGGCTAGGCCAGAGCTCTGGTGTGCAACAACAGAACATAATATCAGAGCCCCCAAAGTAAAGGACTGTGTAGGGTACTTGAAATAACTGAGACTTCAAAGAATAGACTCTAGGGTATAGACTTCTAAAGTCATTCCTTAAACAACATTAAGACCAGACCAATCATCTGAGTCAGGATTTCCAGAAATGTTTTTAGTTGAGAAATTTCATGAGTCAAATTTATAAGACTAACAATCCAAAGTCCAATGGAAAAGAATTAATTATACACAACAGAATGAACTGATGAGGGATGACCGTTGTTTTAAATAACATTATTTTATTATTCTTTTTGTGTGTATATAAGAAAACTAGTTATAATTTTTCTTAAGCTATCTATAACCAATAAAAACTTAAGATTCTGCTCTGAGAATCTGCAGTGAAATAATCTTACATATTTCATTCCAACTGAATTCTACTCCCACCTCCAGGATTCATAAACTCTTAAATCTTCTTACTTTTTATGACAATATAGTTGTTTGCATGGGTTCTATTAGAATCGGTCTTCCTATCTATCAGGAAATATATATAAAAGTTCAAAGGCCATGTCTGGAATGTCATATTTGATAGTGATCCTAATTTAATTAGATATAACACAAGGAATTAAGGGTGACTTTATAGGTATAGGACTGTGATTTACAACACCTGCCCAGAAAAAAACAACCCTGGCACCTGCTTAAATATGGGCCAGCCATACAGATAAGAAGCAAGGTTACTTCCTGGCAAGTTATTCAAGAATAAGGAAATCCACTCAAATTTTCGATACTACACGTGTTAAAGAGGGTTCCTTGAGCTTGAATTTCTAACCTCAGAATAGCTTTATTACAGAGGTATATAATTTTTTTTGTGTGTGAAACGGAATTGAACCCAAGGACATTCTACCTCTGAGCTGCACCCCCAGCCCTATTATTTATTTTTATTTTGAAGCAAGGTCTAACTAAATTGCAGAGGGCCTCACTAAGTTGCTGAGGTTGGCCAAGAATCTGTGATCTTCTTGTCTCAGCCACCCAGTAATGGAATGATAAGCATGCACCACCATGCCTGGCTTATATAAAATAATTTTAAAAGTACAATATAAAGCCAGACATGTTGGTTTATGCTTGGAATCCCAGTACTTGGGAGGCTGAGACAAAAGGATCATAGATGCCCAACCAGCCTGAACAACTTACTGAGGTTCTCCACAAGTTAGAAAAAAAGTACAATATGAGATTCTTTATAAAAACATCCAGAAAGCAAACTTTAAAAATGCTTAAATACTAAAGTAACACTTTTGTTTTATCTGTATAAGAGGCTAAATTTAATGCAAGGAACTTTCCTTTGAGGGCATTTTAAAGGGGAAATTTGTGCTTCAAGCAAAAACTATGCATTATCTACAACACACTCTTCAGAACTCTTTTTTTGATACAATGGAAGCTATTTTACAACTCTGGAAGTTAAAGATAAGTGATAGTAATGAAAAATAAATATTGTATATAATCATGTAAATTCTGGCCTCTCAGGTAGAGACTCAACTGACTCTCAATGTCTTTCATTCTCACAGACAAGATGTTAATCACTAAATGGTGTTTAGATAAAAATTTTAATGTAAATGAGTACTGTATCCAGAAATAAGAATAAAGAAGTGATCTGGATAGTTACCTATATATAAATATATACACATGCTCAGTTGTAAACTTTTTAGTAAAACTGTGTAACTACAGCTAAGCATGGTGGTGCACACCTAGAATTCTTGTATTTGGGGGGCTGAGCTAGGAGGATCACAGGTTCATCACCAGCCTCAGCAACTTCCCAAGACACTGTTCCAAAATAAAAAATAAACTGGGTGTGGTTGTGCATGCTTGTAATCCCAGTACTTGGGTGGCTGAAACAGGAGGATCACAGGTTTGTGGCCAGCCTGCTACTCAGTGAGACTCTCAGCAGCTTAGCAAGACCCTATTTCAAACAAACAAACAAACAAACAAACAAACAAACAAACAAACAAACAAAAAAGATAAAATAAGACTGTGGGTGTAGCTCAGAGGTAGAATACCCCTAGGTTCAATCCCCAGTACCCCCCCCCAAAAAAAGTGTCACTACTCCAAAACTGCACACTGGCTTTATCAAGGCTCTGAAATTGTGGGCGATCTTTGAAACACACATAGCTTTATTCCAAAATATTAAAAGTGGGAATGTGTACACAGGCAAGAATAGAGCACTCAGTTTTCATGATTTGAAACTCAAACCTTAGGAAGCATAAGGCTTTATATGTGACAGCTTAAATGCTTGTAATCAAACTAATTGGCAACACGATGACCTGAAATGAGTTTTAAAGCACTATAATATATGTTTAGCAATCAGTGAAGTGATCTTTTATTATCCAGGCTCACATTTGCAATTTTACCATGTTATAGGACCCAATGGAGGTGGGTTTGCAAGCAGAAGATGAAAGAAAAGATAGAAAAATAATGCTACTGCTTAAAAAGAGTAAATGAACCAAGAATGAACCTATTGCTGAATGATGGAAAATCATAAAATGAGTTAAAATGTAATAAAACTAGCTTGCTAAATAGAATCAGAAGTAAAAACATTAAACAATCTATTGATAGCTTAAAGAAATACTGTATACATAGAAATTGTCAGGTTTGAAAACACAATTTCCATTTGCAAAAAAGTAGCTTTATAAATAAAAACCTATTGGATAATTTTCTCAATTAGAGAAGTAATTAGACCCCTAAAAGTGCTTTTAGGATGTACCAATTCAGTCACCTACCTGCTTTCCTAAATTATGAAAGCATCCTACAAAGAATGTAATAAAACTCGAAATGAGTATGACATAGTAACTATGTGGCAGAAAAATAATCACAAAAAATAAAAATTAGATTTAACTAAATACCTATGTGAGTCTGGAAAAAGTTATACTATGGTCAAAAAAGAGAACATGCAAGTAAAAACTTGCTAACACAAATGTGCTTAAAATTAAATAATATGACACAGATGATAATCATAACTCCTAAGGTTACTTGCCAATTGCATTGTGCATTAATACAACTCAAGCCCACAAACATGTATAAGGCAGATTCCTCCAGAATCAGTTCATGAGACTGTTGAAATCAAATGATTCTAGGTTGACCAGGTGCAGGGGGTCTTAAAATGGTAGTTTTAAAAAGTAAAAAGCTTCCCAGGAAACAACACACTTCTAAGTAATACATGGAAGAAATCTCAAGAGAAATTCTTAAATATTTTGAACTAAATGACAATGAAAATTGTCAAAACTTGATTATCAAAACTTATAGAATGCAGTAAAAGCAACAAATACAAGGGAAATTTATAGCACTGAATGCAGACATTAGACCAGAAGAAAGATGTAAAATCAATCATTTAAGCTTCTAGCAATGGAAACTGGAAGAACAAATTAATTTCAAGGTATGCAGAAGAAATAAAATGTAGAGCAGAAATGGATGAAATTGAAAACAGACATTCAATAGAGAAAATCAATAAAACCAAAATCCATTTCTTTGAAAAGATCAATAAAATCAGTAAGTCTCTAGCCAGGTTAACTGCAACAAACCATCTTCAGAAATAAAATAGTGGAATAGTGGAAGGGGAGTTGGGGAAGGAGATAGGGAGGAGAAAAAAGAACTGATGAAGAAAACAGTTCAAATAATGCTATGTCCACTTATGAAGGTTTGAATACCAATATCACCAATATATATGGGGAAGGGTGGGTGGGTAGTGGGGTGAGATCCAAGTGCTTTGTGAAAGTATGTCTCTATCACTTTGAACCTCACTATGATGTATAATTACAAAGCACCCATAAAAGTATAAAAAAGAAATAATAGAGGAAACATCATTACAAATCCCATGGGCACTAAAAGGATAGATAATAAAGAAATACCACAAACAACCCTATGTCCACAAAGTTGATAATCTGGAAGAAATGGAACAATTTTTTTGTGAAGAACACAATTGCAAAAACTCACAAAAGAAAGAATAGGCAACTTAAATGGGCCTATAATCTATTTAAGAAACTGAATTATTAATTAACAATATTCCAAAAAAGGAAAAATCAAGGCCAGAGAAGTTCACTGGTGAATTTTACCAAATATTTAAAGAAGAAGTTTTATTAGTTCTCTATAAACTCTAAATGAAGATAGAAGAACATAGAATTCTTCTTAACTCATTACATGATGCCAGAATTACCCAAATACCAAGACCAAAGACATTACCAGAAAAGTAAATTATAGGCCAATATTTCTCATGAACATAGATGAAAACTCCTCAACTTTTAGAGGACTGCTTACATTCCAACATAAGCAAATGGAACCCTATATTGCATAAAAATAATTATATACCACCACCAAATAGAATATTGTTGGTATACAATGCTATTCAACATTTGAATATCAATTAATATATCCATTGTTTCAATAGGCTAAAGAAAAAAAATCAAATGACCATATCAACAGATGAGGAAAAGCATTTGACAAAATCCAACATCCATTCATGATAGCTCTAGAAGATTGGGAACAGAAGGGAAGTTCCCCAACTAGATAAAGAACTTCTGTACTAAAAACTATAGCTAACAGATTTAATGCTGAAAAACTCAGAAGGTCTGGAAAAGAATGAAGAAGGATGTTTCCTCTCATCGCTGCTTTCCACTATCATACTATAAGTCCTAGCTAATAAAATAAGACAAGAAAAGGAAACTGAAGGTACAAAGACTGGATAGGAGTAAATCAAACTGTCTTTGTTTGCAGGTGATATGACTGTACAGAAAATCTAAAAGAATCAACAACAAAAATCTCCTGATTATAAATAATTATAACCAGGAGATTTAAGCTATTATAGTCAGGTTGCAGGATACAAAGTTAATATACAAAAGTCAATCACATTCCTAAATACCCACAATGAACAAGTATCATTTAAAATTAAAAAATAATTATTGTTTACATTAGCACCACCTGAAATGAGATACTTAAGTATAAATCTAACAAAATATGAATAATATATATACGAATCTGACAAAATATGACAAAGATCTATATAAAATTGACATAAAACTCGGATGGAAGAAATTAAATATGATCTACATAAATGGAGAGATATTTCATGTTCATGGACAGGAATACTTAATAGTGTCAAGATGTCAGTTCCTCCCAGCTTGCTCTATAGATGTGACATAATCCTTATTAAAATTCCAGCAAGTTATATAACAACAATCTGATTCTAAAGGTTATGTGAAGAGACAAAACACCCAGAATAGCCAACTCAATATTCAAGAACAACAACAAAGTTAGAGGAAAAACAATACCTAATCTCAAGCCCCACAGTAAAGTTAAATTAATCACGGCAGTGTGATATTAGCAAAAGAACAGACAAACAGATCAATGGGAAAGAATAGAGAGCTCTGAAATAGATTCTCATATACATATACTCAACTAATTTCTGACAGAGGAGCAAAGCTAGTACAATGGGGCAAGAGAAGCTTTTCAACAAATGGTGCTGGAACAAGAGATAAACACACACATAAAAATGAAAATAGACTTTACACCACTCACAAAAACTGACTAAAACTGGATTGTCTAAATACAAAACAGAAAACTAGAAAATAATACAGGAGAAAATGCAGGAGATCTTGGTATGGTGATTACTTTTTAAAATTCATTTTACTCTTTTGGTGCTAATAATTAAACCCAAGGGTCTCACCCATACTGACAACATGCTCTACCACTGAGCCATACCTTCAGCCTAAGATGGTTTTTTAGAAACAAAAGCATATCTATGAATGAAAGAATCGATAACTAAAACTTCATTAAAAATAAAAACTTCTGCCAGGCATAGTGGCACATGCTTTTAATCCCAGTACTTGGGAGGCTGAGACAGGAGGATAGCAGGTTCGCAGCCAGCCTCAGCTACTTAGCAAGGCCCTCCACAACTAAGTGAGACCCTGTTTCAAAATAAAGAATAAAGAATAGAGCTGGGGGAGTAGCTTGGAGGTAGAATTCTCCTGGGTTCAATCCCCAGTACAGAAAATAAAAATAAAAAATAAAAACTTCTTTGAGAAAGACAAGGTCAAGAGAAGAAGGGCAAAAGATATACAGACAGGACGAAAACATTTGCAAAATACACATCTGAAAAAAGACTATTATTGAAAATATACAAAGAACTCTTAAGGCTTAACAATAATAAACAACCTATCTAAAATATAGGCAAAAGACCTAAATAGACACCTCAACAAAGAAGATATACAGATAGCAGATAAGTATATAAAATGTTCATGAGGGAATTGTAAATTAAAACAATAGTGAGAGCTGGAGAGGTAGTTCAATGGTTATGCACTTGCTTAGCATGCAAGAGGCCCTGGGTTCAATGCCCAGAACCGCCCTGCCCCACCGCATGTATACACACATGCAAGAAAACCAACAGAAGCAGTGAGATGCCACTACATATATTAGAATGGTCAAGATTCAAAACATTCACAACACCATATGCTGGCAAGGTTGTATAAAAACAGAAACTCTGATTCATTGCTGGTGGGCATGCAAAACAGTACAACCACTTTAGAAGACGGTCTGACAGTTTTTTATACACACACACACACACACACACACACACACACACACCATACCTACCATACAACCTAGCAACTGGAATTCTGAATATTTTCCCAAAATAATAAAAAAAAAAACCTTATGTCCACAAAAACCTACACACAGATATTTCCAACAGCTTTATTAATCATTGCCAATTCTGGAAACATGCAAGAGGTCTTTCAGTAGAATACTAGATAAATAAACTTTGGTGCATACAGAAAACAGAACAGTGTTCAGTGCTAAAAAGAAATGAGTTATCGAGCCATGGAAAGTCATGAAGGAAACTTAGATATAGATTGCTAAATCAAGGAAGCCAATCTGAACAGACAATGCATTCTATGATTACAAGTTTATTATATTCTGGAAAAGACAAACATATGGAAAAAGTAAAAAAGATTAGTGGTTGGCAGAGGTTAAAGGGCAGGACTGGATAAATAGGCAGAGTAAGGAGGATTTTTAATGTAGTGAAACTATTCTGTACGATGCTACAAAAGTGGATACATGTCATTACACATTTGTAAAAACCCATAAAATAAACAATACCAAGTGTGAACCCTAATGTAAAATATGGACTTTGGGGGATGGTGATGTGTCAGTGTGGCTTCATCAATTGTAACAAATCTAAAATTGTCTAAAATAAACTTTATTAATTACAAAAATAATTTAAAAGTTTCCTAGGCATTCTTTTTTTTTTTTTGCGGTACCGGGGATTGAACCCAGGGGCGTTCTACCTCCGCGCTACACCCCCGGCCCTATTTTTTATCCTTTATTTTGAAACCGGGTCTCACGAAGTTGTGGAGGGCCTCACTAAGGGGGGGGGGAGAGAGAGAGAGAGAGAGAGAGAGAGAGAGAGCGCGTGCGCGCGCTGAGGCTGGCCGCGAACCCGGATCCTCCGGTCTCCGCCTCCCAAAGTACTCCTAGGCATTCTTAAAAGCAAAGAGGTATGAGAAACTTGGAACCCAGCCTGTCTACATCTTTGCTTTGGCTGAACCGTATTTGTACTGGTCAATACATATTATGAAGCATGTTTATTAAAAATAATGTAAAAATTTTTATTTGGAAAAGGGGCTAAGGTTCTATGCTTATCTAAGTGGGTAATAAAAGGAAGAAAAGGACCCTCTTCTACATCTGGTTATTGAGATAGAACTAATACAGACAGATTTTACCATTTAGTATATGAAAAGGCAGGAGAAAAGAGTAGTTTCTATTTTCCCATGGCTCACTATGAAAAAAGAATATATTCTGTCTCTTGGCAGAATAGTTTTACAAGGCTTAATTCTTAATTGAACCTTCATAGTTGTATGACTTTAGGAAAGTTACTTACCGTTTTTGAGTCTCAGTTTTCTTATCCACAAAATGAAGACAACAATAGTTCAAATTTCCTAAGGTCACTGTGTGAATTAAATAATTAATAGAGAAACATAGCTAATTTATTAATAATTAGATAATTATTAATAAGTATAGCTTAGTAAATAGCTTATAACAGTGTCTGACACATGGTAAGCACTCAATAAACAATTATACCTAATCACATCTTGGACTTAATTCAAATATGGAATGAAAAATAAGTCATAAATAAAAATATACAGGAATGAAAATCATTATAAAAATCCATGCTAATTAAAATCAGTAAAATTATGGGAAGTAAAGCTCAAAAAGGTAACAAAAAATCATATCCAGTAGAAAATAATATGAGGTACACATCACACAACAGGAGAAGACGCAAAGCAGACTTTTATTTTTCCTTAAGAGTACGGAAGTCTGATATTCTAATCACTGAAGGGAGAACACTAAACTTCAGCAACCACTGAGGCCTAGCTTAGGCCATTAAGATATGAGAATTAGGGAAACTCAAGGTAACCACTTCCCGAGCTAAGGAAGACTGAAAGATCCTTTAAGTCATAAAGGCCTAAAGAAGTACAAACTTGTATAGGATGTGCATGGATAACTGAGTGCTTTGGTTTTATCTTTGTTAGAAAACATTCTGAGATAAAGAACTTAAGTGATTTTTAGACTGAAGCAAGTTCACTAAAACAGTGCTCAGAGAATAAATGGTACTTCAACTTGTAGAAAAGGTCCCAGAACACATACTACATACTGTCCCTTAAATAGTGGCATAATGGTGTTAAAAATCCACAATACACTGACATCGAAAGGCCCCTTCAAAGAGAATCTTGATTTATTCATAGACAAAGATAATAGCATGTGATGACCATCAAAGCACAGAGATTGACAGGACAATAAACTTTGTTTATTTCACAGCTATACCAATTCAGAATTTGCAATTATTTCAAAAAATGAATTTATACCTTTTATACTCCAAATTTAAATATGTGGCACAACTCAGAAGCGTTTGGGACACTATGATATATAACACAGATCTACTATAATAGTAAGGTTTTCATTTATCTCTTTTTTTCTACTTATTAAAGCATCTGTTAAGACTTGTATGCTGTATCAAATTGTACTTCTCTTGAGTATGTGTCCTTTCATCTATTTTAGACAATGCTGCTTGTTCACATATATTAAAATAATGTAAAGAACCTTACCATGAATACATCCACTTCACAACTAAATCTATGATAAGTATATCTTAATGGTCAGTACTTGGCCCTTCTGTAGGAAAACAGTAGTTTCCACACTTATTCATAGAGAATGTCTAGTTAATTTAAAAAATAAACAATTGGATAGGATAACTATAAAGAAAAAATGTATTTCTCTCAAATGTGGAAGCTAGAGAGTAACTGGAATGTAAGAGGAGCTTTAATGGAGGAGAAACTCCAGTGGAGTGAGGGAGGTGGTTTGGGGGAGGGTGGAGAGGGAGAATTAATGAAGGAAGTGCTTCCATTGACATTATGTACATATGTGAGAATACCAATGCCAATCTCAGTATCTATCTTGTACAGGGAAGGGGGGAGTGGGGAGAGAGCCGTGGGAAAACTCACCAAGTGCTGTGTGTATATAAGTCCCTATCACTGTGAACTACATTATGATGTAAGACTATAATGTACCAATAACAGTATAAAAATAAACAAATAAAAAAGAAAGAAAAAATGTAGAGTAAATTAAGTATGTCCACTGATTGTCTTAAAGTTCTTTCCAAATGTACGTATGGATAAACAAAACAGAGGAAGAATGTCTGGCCTTTGTCGTGATTCTAGATAAAAATAACCACTGGAAATAAATGTTCAGAACATTTAATAGTCATATGGCGCATATTGACTACAATAAAGCTAAGGTATTACAAAGATGGCAATGAGTAAATTCTAGAAGCACTGATTTTTATATTTTTATTTTTTTGTTAAGAAAGCACAAATACAGCCAGGTGTGGTGGCGCACACATGTAATCCCAGTACTTGGGAGGCTGAGACCGGAGGATCCAGGTTCGCAGCCAGCCTCAGCTACTTAGTGAGGCCCTCTGCAATTTAGTGAGACCTGTTTCAAAATAAAGAATAAAAAATAGGACTGGGGGAGGTAGAATGTCCCCGGGTTCAATCCCTGGTACCACAAAAAAATAAAAATAAAAAAGAAAGCACAAGTACAAAACTGGGCAATGTCACCAGCATGGAACTAAGAGGGACAACAGCATATTAAATGACAGAATCCAAATAGGTTGGAATAATAGGCAAAGTGCACTAAGTGTGATAAGACTTCATAAAACATTTTTTTTCTTTAAAAGAAAGTCCTATGGCTAAGACTGAACCAGGTGGATTTTTAGAGAAAAAATATTTAATGGTATCACATATGAGAAGGGTTTAGGATTGTTAGTTAACAATCACTGCCACAGAGAGAAGAGTGTAGTGTAACATAGCTAGTAGGAAAACTGATGTGATTCTCAACTTTGCCAACTGAAGGGCAAGATCCAGGATGAGAGGTCACAGTCCTAATTGTTAGACTACCCTCATGATACTTAATTTCCTGAGTTACGTTTCAGATTGGCAGCTGGACAAAATGATTTTTAAGTCCTTTCTGACCCGAAGGTTCTGTAATTCTAAACCTATGTAAAATCAAAATAACAGGCCCATGGCAATTTCTCAACATTTAGATAAAAATAACGTGACTGTATCATTCCTTTGTACAAATGCAGTTGGTAATGGCCATTTATTCATGATGCTTAGCTGTTTAATATTTGAATAAAAGAGCATACTGAATTCACCAGCTTCCTTTGCTTCTCAGGATGTTCTAGTGTTAAAGTTCTCCCCCTTCCCAGAAAAACAGGTTTTCATATCACAAAGCTTATTGCACTGCAAAGTTATTAAAAATATATTTTTAAAAATTCTAAGGGGCCAGACATGTTGGCACATGTCTGTAAATCCAGTACACGGGGGCTGGGACAGGAGGATTGCAGGTTCAAGGTCAACCTCAGCAACGTAGGGAAACCCCATTTAAAATAATAATAGTAGTAGTAGTAGTAGTAGTAGTAGTAGTAATAATAATAAAGGCTGTGGATGTAGCTAGGGGTAGAGTGCCCCTGGGTTCAATTCCCAGTACCAAAAAAAAATCTACAGGAACCAAATCTCTTGTCTCCTTTGGATTTAGGGTTGGAATGCTGTTTTTCCACAACTTTCCCATACAACCCAACCTTCTCTTGGCAAAGTCAGAGTTACTTCTCACAAAATGTATGAAAAAGTAGGTTATTGACAGGATTTTCTCACAAAAGGTAAAAAGTGAATGTCCCCTGTAGGTATTAAGAATGGAAAGGAAGAATTCTTAGGAATAATAAGAAAAAAAGGGCACATCATGTGCTTTAGGTGAGTTCTTGGGTCTCTGCAATGCCACATGAGTCAGATTCTTTCCAATTTCCTTCTGAGGCGGTTTAGCTGTAAACATAAGTAGTCATTTGTTGGTCTGGGCAAGATTTTATGAGATGTTATGAACATATGAAATATTAGAGGTACAGTAGGAACCACAGCTGTTATGCCTTGCTGCATTTTTAATGACTCCTTAAAATCAGAGGCCACTATATACAACAGTACATTTAGACAGGAAACACTGCAATTATCTGGCTTTAACACTCCATTCCAAATCTGCTACTATATTCCAGTTTATAAACCCTAATAGACAGTCATCACTTTGGCAATGCTTCGACTTGAAAACAGCCACAATCCCTGCATCTGGATCTATTACCAGGGAGTTGCCAATAGAGATTGAAATGGTTTTTGTTTGTTTTTGTTTTTTTATCCTGCAAATTAGACACCAAAGATTTCAGACCACCGATTAAGTATAGTATAAGAAAGGTCCCTTTAACATGACTGTTAGTGAAGCTAATTACTAAAGGAAAATTGGAGATCATTCATCAGTGTACTAAGCAAATTAAGGTTTGTTAACAGTGATTTATAATGCCAATCTGTGGGTAACTGTGCTGGTCTTTCAAACATATGTGTACAGGACCTGACAGTTTATTAACTGTGCTATATCTAAACAGCTTGTCACCAGAGTGCTTTTGTTAAAATGACATTGTATTTTAAGTGGATAAACATTTTTACACAAGCAAAATGCATTTTAAATGTTTGACTTCTGAAGTCAAGTACTGGGAGATAAGTGAAGTGTCTCAAACTATCTAGGCCTCCAATAACTCTTGTTTACTGCGAGAGCTGACTATAGGAAAATGTGACACTTGGAGTTAAAATAGCACTTTCCTCCTTTAACAAGCCCCAGTTGTGCTTTTTAACCTCTTTTCAAATGATACTCTTGGTGTTTCACCAAGCTATAAGTTTCTTATGCAATGGATTGGGAGGCATCTAATTTACAATTTCAGGAAAATATTTTTTTTAAAGCAGTTAAACAAAGGGAGGAATCCTTTGATCTGAAAGATTCTGATTGATAGTCTATAAAACTCCAGACCAGTTAAATATATCAAAAGAAAGATTATGTGGGTAGTCAGAGTAAACCTTGGGGTTTAACACTGCCTGTGACTCATTTCATAAAGCTTATTATCAACTAATGCAATACTTCTGTGATATGGACATCTCCCAAAAGGATCAAGACAACCTTCCTGCAAGTCTGTGTCGGAAGAAAACATAAAAAAATTAAAATAAAATTATTTTCAGAATTCCATGGCAATGACCTAGCCATCCTTCTGTGATTGCCAATGCATTGTGCCTTCACTGAATAGTTTCCATGAACAGTAGGATATATTAGCTAAGAAACAAAACAACAGCTTCATCACTATGTACTAATCCTAAGTGAATGATACAAATATCAAACATTATACCTTATTAATAACAGGTATTATAGTATATAAGCATTACATTATTATAATTGCCATATTAAATATAAATTGTTATTACTAATAATTAATTACTACATTAGTGTCAGACATGGTCACTCAATTGAAACCTGGACTTCCTTTGATGTTGACACTGAAGAGCAGTACTCACCATTAAGCTACAGTCCTTGTATTCCTGTGACTCAAAGGACAGTAAAGAAAGGCAGAAAGGCCAAAGGAAGAAACTGGCCCCATGTGACAGACATGATTTAAGTATAAAGTAGCTAGAATTATGGATTTTAAGAAATTAGAAGTGAAGGCCCTTGAACAATTCTCTTTTCTGATGGCTCTTTAAATGCTTTTTTTTTCCTCCAAAATGATTCTTTCATTTCAAATCTGTAGAGTCAGAGAGGGGGATAGGAGGAGAGGGAGATACCGGGAAGGACTATTTTCCCACATCCATCTGGAGCACCTAAGTGTTCTCTCACCTCCTTAACTACAGTTTATAATAGCAATGCAGAGATTCCTATAGATAGTAAATTATTGAAAATACTTAGCCTATTCTCTCAGATGAGTGTGGAGAAAAGGAAAGAATAAAGATTATTGATTGCAAATGGAGATATTAATTGTTCCTTTCTCTCACCTGATTATTCTATTCACCAGATTTCTCAATTCCCTTGTACTGAATGAGAATGTGAAAGCTAAAGATGGTATGGAGGTAGGAGACAACTTCTACAAGGAGGAATAGAAAACCCATCCCATTGTAGAGAAAGATTCTACAAATGATTAAATGTCTGCTGGCCAGAATTTAAATTGTACCATTCACTTAATCAGGGTGTCTGCTCCTTGCTCTCAGACCTATTCTCAACATAAGAATGTTAACAATAGCCCAAAAACATCAACAAAAAGTAAAAACTGGAAATGGAAAATATACTTTCAGTTTGAGGCTCCCCAAATTAAAGAATATATGCTGAGGATCGAAGGTTCATAGCCAGCCTCAACTGCTTAGTGAGGCCCTCCGCAGCTCAGTGAGACCCTATTTCAAAAATAAAGAATAAAAACAGGGCTGGGGGTGTAGCTCAGAGGTAGAATGCCCCTGGCTTCAATCCCCAGTACTGCAAAAAAGAAAAAAAAATTATGCCAGTGTGGAAGAGCCTGTCAGAATGCAAATACTTAGTACAGGTATAAATCAACCCTCCAGAGTAACAAAGATTAATTCTGTGGTCCTTAATCTTAAGAAAACAGATGTGGTAAGTAAGTAAACATTCTGATTTTGTTACTGAGATACAATCAATTGAGGGTAGTATTTTAAAAGTTACAATAAAAAAAAGGTTACAATTCAATAATGTGTTAGCAAGGGCTGACCATGTGGCTCAGAGGTAGAGTGCTTGCCTAACACTCACCAGGCTTTGTGTTTGATCACCAGCACCACAAAGACAAGCAAAATAGTGTGGTAACTTTCTACCACTAGAAAGAACTGACTTCATTTGCCCAAATATTTCTGCACAGTACAGAGTTGGCTTCAAAAGCACTGGCAATACTCCAGGTTTTAAGTCACACTTAAATATACACTTAAATTTCTAAATAACTACTCTCAACTCCCAAACTTCTTTTAAAAAATGGGATCTCTTCTTCCTGGGATGCCAATTCATTGTACACAGTAGTCTTCTATTTGATATCTTTGACCTTCTTAATAGGTCACTAAATTCAGATCTAACTATAAGCCGTCTCCTTCCCATTCATCAAACTTCCCTTCACTTTATTTCACATTCCCTAGAATCAGCCAAAATCCCTAAGCAATCTAAATCCTGCCTTTTTCCAGAAACACAGTCAATGATAGAGTCAATTCAAATCCACACTATTATGCTACTCTCTACACTCTTATTTTTGTTGCTCTCTCCGCCTCAAAGTTTCTTCCACCCTTTCTTTAGTTGCTGGCTATCTAAACATCCCTCAAGTTCTACACAACTTACGCCTCCTCCAAGTAACTGACTCTAATAGGTATTCTCTAAGAGCTCTATTTACACTTATCTTAGGAATGACAAGTTTGCCTTGTATCAAATTCAACTATGTATCTTTGACTTAAGGGCCAAGCTAATACGTTATTTAACTTAAGGACTAAAAGTAGATTTTCTTTTTGTTTTTTTGGTGATACTGGAGATTGAACCCAGGGGCATTATGCCTCTGATCTACACCCAGCCCTTTTTAAATTTTTTCATTTTAAAACAGGATCTCTGCTGGGTGAAAAATGAACTTTAGATGAGGTTGTGTTAAGACTAAGTTGATATATCTGCATTTCTGAAGCTAAACTCCCCAGAAATATAACTAATGTTAGATTGTCTGGAAAGTTCAAACCCTGTAATTTAAATACAATGCCTCGTAAATATTTGAAAGCATCACAAATGAAAGCAAGTATTTGAGTTTAGGGTAGAAGAAATTCTGTGAAAGGGGGGGTTGCAGCTGTCATATCTACATCCTATTACCTAGAACACTGACTGACAGAGAAGTTCTTTTTTCTTTTTTGGTACTAGGGATTGAATCCAGGGGCATTTTACCTCTTAAGCTACATCCCCCACCCGATTTTCTATTTTATTTTGAAACAGGGTCTCACTAGGGTGCTGAGTCTCACTATGTTGCTGAGGCTGTCCTCAAACCTGCGATCCTTCGGTCTCAGCCTCTCAAGTACTGGAATTTA
The DNA here is from genome assembly GCA_004027185.1 of Glis glis. Classification (NCBI taxonomy): domain Eukaryota; kingdom Metazoa; phylum Chordata; class Mammalia; order Rodentia; family Gliridae; genus Glis; species Glis glis. The sequence goes on from PVJS01017667.1 coordinate 24,636, forward strand.
CAGGCATGTGCCACCACAACCAACTTTTTAATACTATTCAAAGACAAAAAATCAGAAGTGTCTGTTTAAAGAAAAGCCCATGTCTGGGGATATAGCTCATCAGTAGAACATAGAATACTTGTTTGATGTGAACAAGACCCTGGATTCAATTCTCAGCACCACAAAAAAAGGAAAAAAAAAAGTTTGTGGTTTTTTTTTTAAAACATTCTTTTTAAATAAACTCATACTTCTCTCACCTAACAACAAAGTCTACTCTGAAATTTAAAAAAAAAAGCAACTATGGTTAAACAAAATATCACAAATCAGTTTTGAGAGTTAAACTAAGAAAGAGGCAATGAGCCTTCCCTTTAAAAGAGAAAACCACAGGGCCAACATTTTAAATCTTTTACCTGTTACCATAACTATCAACACAACTTAAGTCATTAACAAGGAAAGGGTAATTATGCTATGTCCCTTTATTATATAATGTGATAGTTTTAATCACTAGATAGCAGTGGGTTAGCATGCTGGATAACTTCAAACTAAGCCAATTACTAGATATGATCCAATTGAGGATGAAAATTATTAGTTGAAAATTCTTAAGAGAAATCATTGGGAGTTTAATGTAGCAGGGTCCAAGGTATTTGAGGCTAGTGTCCTAAGGCACTTAGATTCGAACCTGTAAGGAGGCTGACGATTATCCAGAAGTAGATAAGACATGTTACCTGAAGAAAGTAAGAAATTAGGTTCTGCCTGACAACTAAGTCACACCAAAAGTAGCTCCCAACTACTGGTATTGAAATCAGGTACTTGTAAAGAAGGAGCCCAGATCTTTCCTGTGGTGACACACCACGGCAATGGCCTGCCCCCACGAGGTGTTCTCACTCTACCACCTCAGTTGCTTCACTGAGGTATGCTAGGACATCTACTTTTCTTCTTGATGTCAGAGAGCAGCGGACATGTGCTGCAACCTCATAAAACTTGAATTAAGTAGACCTTCCTTAACCTTCCAACCCAATCCTAAGAAGTGTTAAGCAGTCTTTAAAAGAATTGAATGTTTTTGAGAATGCCTAGGAGGGAGAAAATAAGTTCCTTTAACAGACAAATGAAAGCAAACAACTGTAACTCATGGGCAGCCTATAAAAGAGGTCATCCCAACATCATTGTGATTATAGAGAATGAAAACCATATTTGTTTTATGTTCACATAAAGAGTGAATTGATATACAGCTGATCAAACAAAGCATCTTAGGATTCTGAAAAAGCTACAAGAAGAATGCAATGAGAATAAAATGCCCCTATCCTACAGGTATGAATTATGGAACCCATATTATGACTTTTCAGTGGTGTCACCACAACACTGTACAGCCACTTAATGAGACCAAGTTTATTCCAATGCATACACACTGAAAAAATCAGAAGGCAATATTTATTACTGGCTATTATTGAGTGGTATTCTGTGTTAAATATTTTATCTCACTTACTATTCACAAATCTTATCAGGTAGGTACCAATGAGGAAACAGACTTAGAGTTATCAAATAACCTGTTCAAGGTCATAAAACTAGCCTTTGATATCATTCTACCTCTAAGTTCTTAATTATTCAGTGTTTATAATAAAACTTCAAGTTCATGTCTAAAAAGAGAATGTAGCCTAAAATATTTAAATTGAAAATGTGTTCACTTACACTGACATTGGAAACAAAAAAAGGAAAAGAAAATCCTACAGACTCCAACACGTTTTAGTATGCTTGCCAAAGAAGAAAAAAAAGCAAATTGATTCCAACCAGTATATGATTTCATTTATATTTAGAATATGAGCTGAGCTGGGCATGAGTATGTAATGAATATATATGTGTATGTCTCTCTGTGTGTATAACACCCACATTATTCAAAATCTCCCCAAAACGTGGAAAGTTTGTTCCAATCCTTCTCTATTTTGTCTACTTCAAGAATTCTTTGCAATATGCTTATGTAAATAGTGACTTTAGCTGCTGTTCTCATTTCTCAAATCTTCTACTTTTAAATGAATTGGAAAAGTGACAGACCAAAGCAGACATCTTTGGAACACAAAACCAAGGAGATATAAACAAATACAACCGGATCAAAAACAAAGGCATCTTCTTAAAACTCTTTAACTTATCATTACAGATATATACTAAAAGAACTGGAAAAAAGGTAGAATATACTGGCTTTGGCAACGGGTGTGTGGAAGTGAGTATACGCGCGCGCACACACACACACACTGTTGACTATACATACACTCCAGGGGGTGTCTACATTATTTGCACACACAGTAAACAGCATTTTACCTTAGTTCATGAAAAACTCTATAGGAGCATGAAGTCTAAACAAAGAAAAATTGTGAAGGTAAGAGTGATGTTGGAGCATGGGAAATAGTTCCAAGTTGTTAAGCATAATAGGGGGAATGCCTTCAGTTTTCTTATAACAGAATTCACTTTATGGTTCAATTACATTAATAGCTCATTGACTCTGTAGATGATTTTCCCCTGCCCACATTTCAAAGAGATGCTGAAAAGGAGTAAGGATAGAGTAAAAAAAAATTTTACTATCCCACTTACCTGATGCAGAGAATTCTTTACAAAAATAAGTAAACAGCCATTTAATATCATAGATCTCAAAGCAGAGTTCAAAGAACATGTTGGTAAAAAACAAATAGTAGTTGTGAACAAATCACTTCCACAAAAAAGCATGAAACTCACCAATGGTGAAGTTAGTATGTAATACTGTTGGAATGACAGTTGAAATTGAGAATCCCTTTGAGGAGGAGTTGGTGAGAATATCAGTGGATCTTGTACTCTGATAACATTCCAATCACATTATTGGAAACCCGTTCTAAGTAGGGCATTTTTGTCATATTTGAGAGCTGAAAATACATCTGGCTATGCATCTTCCCCATTTAATCTAATAACATGATAGATTTTGATATAAGCAAAGTAAGTCTATGAGCAATTTTACCAAAATAAGAAAAAAAAGTAGTTATCCAATGTTGTCAATGTGTACAAGTCATTTTAGAATCCTAATTAAACACTCTTTACTCATAAGAATGTATTATTAGAGAATAAAAGTAAACATTACTAGAACTAGAGAGAAAAGTAACAAAAAGCAAAACTAAAGTCTTGTTTTTAGAGATGACTTTCTTCTTTCAGGGTGATCATACTGATAATTTAAAAAAAATACTAGAATGTAGTTGGGTGCAATGGTGCACACCTGTAATACCAGCTACTCAGGAAGTTGTGGCAGGAAGATAACAAGTTTGAGGCCAGCCTGGGTAACTTAGCAAGACCCTGTACATTATATATATATATATAATGTTCAGTCTAGAAATGATCAAGGCTAATGTAGTGGCTTTGACCTTGTTTCTGCTGAAGAAAGCAAAGGGGGAGAATTTAGCTTTTGGACAGAGAACAGACATCGGCAGCCTCCAGATTTTACTTCCAGCATCTCAACCCACATCCAGCCTGGTGTGAAGAGATGGCAGATGGGCCCACGTCTGTTCTTTCAACTGCTGAAGCAAGATACTGAATGTATCCTGCTTGTTTCTGTAAGCATGAATATTCAGCCATAATAAGTAGAAGCAAGGATAAGTGTGCTAACTGTATTAAGCAGGTCTCAAATCATCCTTTTTCTCCTCATATTATAGAGTAACATCAAAATACTAAATAAAAATCAACATCTAGAAAATGCCATTTCTGCCAAGCTTGGAAAAGACTCATTATTCAATGAAATGAGGATTTTTTCATACATTAAATGTAAATGTATCAATAGCAATGTGTGAACAGCAGAATATCAGCGTGATTAGCATGTTAGAGGGAAAAAAGTTAAAATCAACTAAACTGAATCAGTAATTATTTTCCACTTCATTTTATTTTCATGGTATCATTATTTTCTGAGAAAATCCTAAACAGACATCACAGTATCAGTGCTCATCATTCAGAACACAAATCAGATTCCTGTAAATACCACAATAAATTTCTACATTGGAATGTTATCCTGTTGTGTAAATAATGCTTATTTTTAATTTTTCCCACTTATATCTTGGAACAATTACTGAATTCAAAAAGGATAATTTTGCTGTAAATAAATGTAATGAAGTGATAATTTTTCAGTCTATAAATGAAAAATACTGTAATTCCATATATCATTCCATCCCTTCCTCCCCCAAAGTACAGAGAATAAGGTCCAGAAATAAGGCATATACTTATATTTGATAAATTAAGGAGTTTAATGATTGTTAAAAGAAAACCTAACGGCCACATAGTAAGACTGTGAGTTTAAAAAAGGCAATTGATTGTATATATAGGGGAATTCTTCAAGAAAGTGAATAAATATCTTTATGCTTAATTTGAATTTCATCCTATTCATGACATTTCTCAATAAACAAACAATTTTGGAGTAAAGGTGGCATGAGCAATCAGGTTTCCCCATGTCCCCTTGTACTGCCAGATATGGTGCAAATGTACTAGTTGCTGGGAACCAGGCAGACATGTCAGACTGATGATCCCTGGGCCCCAACAGGTAATATCTTTTTAAAAATAAAACAGTTTTCAATAAAAGTATGGAACTCATTTTGCTCCTTAGGATTGAGATAGGATTTTTTTTTCTATATCCTAATGAGTATTCATTGTAGAAGTGAATCAATGCCAAAAAAAGGCATGTATGTGGAAGTTGAGATAGACTTACGAAGTAGCCTGTTCCCAAGCTGGAAGGAGCTGAACTCTGCAATAAAGCATAAAGACAAAGTGGAAAATCAGCAATGGTTTTTAACACGTTCCAATCCACACAGCTCATTACCAGCCCTTTGCAGGCTTTTCATCACTACATCACATCACCAGCATGTGTTGCCCCCTTGTCATCTGCTACTGATACAAACACCATGTTGCTTAATTTTCCCCTTTACATCTCTCAACAACTCAGAGATGCTAACGTGCTATTTACTGAATTCCAAGCTTCTGCGGTGGATGTAATTGCCAATTTATTTGACAGGCAGCTGGGTAATAAATTAATGATGGCATTTCGCCCTGCACTGAGACTAAACAGACACGCATCAGCCTGCCTCCCTGACTTGCTGACATTCAATGCCCTGGTCTCAAGCTACTCAGTTTTGTGGCCGCAAAGGGGCAGGCAAGAGGAAAAAGCCTAGACTGACTTGAAAATAAAAAAGCCCAATGGGTTTGAATGACTTTTCCAGCGTATGACCTACTTGCCAGTTTATTCCCTAAAGGCACCAGTTAGTACACACACAGTACCTTTCAAAAATGAGGCATTTTGTAAATATAATTAGTAGACTAAAATGTAAAAAAAAATGAGTGGGCAAATGGAAGCAGCGAAAAGCACCATTTTTCTGAAGGCTTTAGCCATAAGAATTATCAATTTGGGCTGCCACAGTTCTGACACAGAGGGGACAAAAAATAATTCTGACAAGAATATAGGGTATAACTTATTTTGAGAAAGAAACCAAAAACAGAATATTGTTTGTGTTTCAAACTTGTCTGTGTTTCTTTTCTATGTATTCTTATTTTTTCCCTAAAACTCTCCTTACAAATTATTTCATTTTTAGCCTCTCTTTGTGATTAAGAGGGGCCCCCAAAGGTGATGGTGCATGGTTATAATCCCAGTACTTGAAGGCTGAGACAGGAGGATCGCAGGTTTGCAGCCAGTCTCAGTAATTTAGGGAAGCCCTCTGCAACTTAGTAAGACCCTGTTTTAAAATAAAAAATAGATAGGACTGAGGGTATAGCTCAGAAGTAGAATGCCACTGGGTTCAATCCCCTGTACCACATACAAAAAAGAGGGGCCCCAAATAAGCCTGTAATGAAAATAAAGCCAGTGCTGAGTCAGTTTTCAGGTCTGAGCAGACATGCACTAGCCGGGTCTTTACCTGATGAGCAGGAGCTGGGTGCTATACCTTCTCTGAAATATGCTGAACTCAACCCAGATGCAACAGTTTTTTGGTTCACTTTTGGCTCTTCCACCTACATGTCCTGCCTCCTACCCTGGAAACTACCATCAGGCATATTCATCATTGCTTCCTCATAGCATATCACAATGCCTTGCCTGAGATGTATTTAATAAGCATTTATTGAATTAAAGTATGAATATATGAATGAATAGATTATATGGGGGAAAAGGCTCAGGAGAATGTGACATCTCCAAAAAATACAGTAGATGTGATTCCTTTTTATTCTATTTGAGAAGGAAATATAGTGCTGTAACTGTGTCTGCATCAAACAAAGACAGCATGCTTCAGGGCATTCCTAAATGCAGGTCCTAACTTTTCATCTTAGAGTTTCAGACAAGCTCAAAGGTATAAAGCACCATAGATGTGTGATCTTACACTGGACTCAGTTTTCAAAAATCCTGCTGCAATCTTGATCCCATAAGCACTGTGAAGAAAGACCCACAGTAGTCATGGAGACAGCTTCTCGTATCAGTGATTAACCATGTGACTTTGTCACCTGTTTTCAGCACTCACATTCCTAGATGGAGCAGGTGAAGCCAAAAGCCAAGTTAGGTCTCCACCAGCCTGGAGTCATGCCCTTAAGAGGTAAACTCATTTTAAGATGAATTACTCAGAGACACTATGGGATTTATTTTGTTCACCCTACTTCCTGCAAATGTATTTTATCCCAGAAGGAAAAGTGCTCCTCCAAGCCCACCTTCCCACCCCCACAAACACATCATCTTATTGTATACCAAAGAAAATTACATCCTTCAGGTCTAGAAAAGCTCTGTTATGCTCATTTTGCATATATATTGTACATTACTCAGGGAGCTGGGTGGAGAAGAGGGCTTTGCTGTGCATATTTGTTCTGGCTATTGTTTATGCAGGTCTGACTGAATGAGGGAACAGTGGGTATCATTTCAATTTCTGATGTCAACATCAAATTACTTATTTAATTTCATGCCTGGCGAAGCATTGTATAGCTACACGCAGAATCATTTCACTTCATTTGTTATGCTGTGCTTTCGTGGCGATTGGCTTGCCTTCCAACTGACAGCTTTAATTACGACATGAATTTGATTGCACTGCTGAGGAATTAACATAATGCAACAAAGCATTTAAGCACCATGTCTTATAACCCCCTCCCACACACAAACACAGACAGACACACGAAGGGACCCAGACACTAGCGCCTCATGTATATTAAAGGTCTAATGGAATTTGCTTCAGCGTTCGCTAGAATGCATGCAGAATCTTAAAATCAGAGGCTATCCACATTTGCCCACCCACTGTACTCACCTTTCTCACCTTTTTTATTTTTTAGCGAAGAGACTCGTATAGTATTAGTTGTGGTATATGAGCCTGGCAGAAAATTTTACGAAACAAAAACAAAAACCCTCTTTGGTACTACTTTGCCAAATATCCACAATATTGGTCTATCCTCCCCCTTACTCTTCCTCCATCACATTTTTCTTGGTTAGTTGCCAGCTCCCTTCAATTACAGCTGGAGAATTTGAACAGAAGCAACATCTATGAAGTAAACTTTTCTTTTCCAACCCCAAGATTGTGGCTATGGCCTTATGTTCATGTGGACCACTATCCCTGGTCACAAATAGGACTCCTACCATGAAAGTATGGGTAACAGAAGTTAGTAGCAACAGAGAGAAGTCAGGGTTTGACTGAAGCTCCTAAGAAGTATCATATAACCCTAAGACTCTGCTATCCAAAAGGCTGAGAAAGAGTGTCTAGGTCATGCATGATTAATTTAAGTCTCTATCTAAAAATATAGGCAAATATTTGAAAAATTTAATAATATTCCAATCTAGAAATTATATGAGTACCTTGAAACCACAGATAACAACAGATTAATCTGGAAAAATGAAAAGTGTAAAAAGAGCTTTTTTATAGTTTGGACAACATTGTTATTATTTATAGACGTGTTTAGGGATTGGTACTGCTTTCTCCTGTTTCAGGAGAAGAGACACAAACCAGGTGGTAAAGGCCTAGAAAAGCATGAAGGTGGTGGTACCCTAGGCAAACAGTGTGACAGAACCATTCGAACCATTCTTCAGTGATCAAGCTCATTTTAACTTCCTGTACTCCCCCAGTTAATTCCTAATGAGAAGAGAGGGCTTCTACTTTACTTGGTGACCTCAAGCAAACTGTGTTCAGACTAGATAACTAAAATGGCCACAGAATCAAGTCTGAGTCAGAGACGTGAAAAATTAAGAGGATTTTTTTTTTCGGTACTGGAGATTGAACCCAGGGACATTCTACCTCCGAGCTACACCCCCAGCCCTATTTTTTTTTAATTCTTTATTTTGAAACAGGGTCTCACTAAGTTTCAGAGAGCCTCACTAAGTAGCTGAGGCTGGCCGCGAGCCCATATCCTCAGGTCTCAACCTCCCAAGTACTGGGATTACAAGCGTTCGCCACCACGCCCGGCTCCTTATTTTTTATTCTTAATTTTGAAACAGGGTCTCACTAAGTTGCAGAAGGCCTCACTAAGTAGCTGAAGGCCGCAAACCTGCTATCCTCCTTTCTCAGCCTCCCAAGTACTGGGATTACAAGCGTGCACCACCACTCCCAGCTAAGAGGAGATTTTTTTAAAAGGAAGAAACGGACTTTTCCATGGTTTCAAAAGCATTTAAAATAACACCATATACCCATAATTGGGCAAATGATTTCACTGAATAATGAAAAAGGCTTCAGTCTTATTTCTTCAAGTGGTAAAGTTGAAAATTCATTCTTTTTTTTTTTTTTGCGGTACTGGGGATTGAACCCAGGGGCGTTCTACCTCCAAGCTACACCCCCAGCCCTAATTTTTATCCTTTTTTTTTTCAGTACCGGGGATTGAACCCAGGGGCGTTCTACCTCCGCACGCTACACCCGCGGCCCTATTTTTTTATACTTTATTTTGAAACTGGGTCTTACAAAGTTGTGGAGGGCCTCACTAGGTAGAGAGAGAGAGAAAGAGAGAGAGGGAGGGAGGGAGGGAAGGAGGGAGAGAGAGAGAGAGAGAGAGAGAGAGAGAGAGCGCTGAGGCTGGCCGAGAACCCAGATCCTCCGGTCTCTGCCTCCCAAAGTACTGGGATTACAAGCGTGCACCATCACGCCCGGCTTTTTATCCTTTATTTTGAAACCAGATCTCACGAAGTTGCAGAGGGCCTCACTAAATAGTTGAGGCTGGCCGGGAACCCTGATCCTCCAGTTTCCGCCTCCGAAGTACTGGGATTACTAGCATGCGCCACCACGCCCGGCCTTCATTCATATTTTCAATGCAGTAGGTAGAGCTGAGGGCTATTAAGAGGTTGAGAAAATAGGGTAGAAGAAATGTTTAGTGGTAGCCTAAGAGGGCAGGGATATGAGGAAATGCTAGTCAGCTGAGTGACATGTGATTTCTGGGCTCATTATAAGTGAACTCCTGTTTAACCTGGTCGTTTCATTCTCCTGGAATGTTTGTTTGTTTGTTTGTTTACAGATCTGGCCACCACTCCAGCAATTGCTGTAAATTATTCTCCTGGATCTCATTATGTTGTAAAGAGCTTTCTTAGACATACAATGACTCAGTCTCCATGCTACCATGGAAGATGCACGGGAATAGTAATGGGATACACAAATGAAACACATTTTCCAGGAGGGAGAATGTTGCTACTGACATTCATGTTTGCAAGTGGATATTCATTAAACACTCATTCTCTTCTTTCTACCCCCACCCCTGTCTTTCTTTGCAGCTCTATCTCTAAGTTATCACTGAAACTACTCATTAATCTCATAATGTTAACATTTGTTTTAACAGCTTACCTACAACTAGGGATTTTGAAATTGATTATCCATCTAAAATAGATGAGCTCCATTCATTATAGATCCACACAGAGAGGCCATGGCTGCTATTAGAACTTCCTGAGTACTGGACGGTAGTACTTAGGTAAGGATCCCTACATAAGGATATGTGGGTTTTTTTTTTTTTTTGCGTTACTGGGGATTGAACCCATGGGCATTCTACCTCTGAGCTGCACCCCCAGCCCTATTTTTCATTCTTTATTTTGAAACAGGGGCTCATGAAGTTGCGATGGGCCTCATTAAGTAGCTGAGGCTGTACACGCGAACTTGCATGCTCCAGTCTCAGCTTCCCAAGTACTGAGATTACAAGCGTGCACCACCACGCCCAGCAGGATATGTGTTATAACATAGGGCTATTTTTTTCTTTCTTTTTTTTTGTTTTGCAGAACTGGAGATTAAACCCAGGGGCATTCTACCTCCGAGCTACACCCCCAGCCCTATTTTTTATTCTTTATTTTGAAACAGGGTCTCACTAAGTTGCGGAGGGCCGAAGTAGCTGAGGCTGGCCGCGAACCCAGATCCTCCGGTCTCAGCCTCCCAAGTACTGGGATTACAAGCGTGCAGCAACTACGCCTGGCTTATATAGGGCTATTTTAAACTGAGTATTTAAAAATTCTTAAAATTCACCAATGTGTCTGACATCCCTGCCTACCCACCTCCATTTTACTCTCAGGGGAGTAAAAGGAAGGGCCATACTGTGTATTACCTGAACAAGGAAGTTTCTTGCAAGGGTCATCACAAAACAAGCTCATTCATAGACTTTCCTGTAGTGTTTTAAAAATAATGACAATGAAAAGAACAAAAAATCTGAACCTAAATAAATCCACCTTAGAGATAAATAAGATTACTAAAGTGGATAAAGAGACACAAAATATATTTACCAAGGAGCTACAACATAAAAAGGAGCAAAAACTTGAAAAAAATATCATGTGGGGAAATGCTAGGTTATTTCCAATGTCAATTATTCTACCTGTGTCACATTTACTTGAGGTTGTCGCTGGCTCTCATGTGGCTCAAAAGCATTGTGGCTCTCTGCCAGGATTTCACTCTTGCTCTTATCTTTATCTGTAGAACTTCATATAAATGGCAAACTAAAAATTTTAAAATAAAGTTTTTAACTATAATCATTTCAAAAATTTCCAGTGGATTTTTAAAATAATATGTTACAGTGAGTTGAAGGTTGCCCCCCCCACCACCCTCCACAATATTCATGTCTGCCTAGAACTTGGGAAAGTGACTGTGATGGTAAATTTTATGCGTCAACTTGCCTAGGCCATGGGATGCCCAGATATTTGATCAAACATTAATCTGGGTGCTACTGTGAGTCTGGTTTTAGGGGAGTTTAACATTTAAATCAATAAGCTGAGTAAAACATAGCCTCCCTCATATGGGTGGGCCTCATCCAATCTGAAGGTCAATCCTGCAGATTGATTTTGAACAAAAGGCAGATCTTC
>PVJS01017668.1:0-35868 GCA_004027185.1 Glis glis
AACCCAGGGGCATTCTACCTCCGAGCTACACCCCCAGCCCTATTTTTTATTCTTTATTTTGAAACAGGGTCTCACTAAGTTGCGGAGGGCCTCACTAAGTAGCTGAGGCTGGCCGCGAACCCGGATCCTCCTGTCTCAGCCTCCCAAGTACTGGGATTACAAGCGTGTGCCACCACGCCTGGCTTGGAGCCAGCTCTTTAATGGCTCCATTCTGGCTTCTTTCTGGAATTTCATTGTGGATTAATTTAACATTAAGTTTGAATTACAGGGTGACACACTAAGAAAAATTACTAATGAACTTGTAGTTTGGGCTGCATGTCCACACTCAGATCTCACAGTGTTTACTAATCACCAGCTATGAAAAAGGCAGTTCTTTTCAGAGACTCAAAAATGACTAAATACAAAGCTCACTACGATAGGAAGATGAGAAGAGCAGCACAGCAATGATGCCTTCTTTTTTTTTCTTGGTACTGAAGGTTGAACCCAGGAGCGTTCTACCTCCAAGCTATACCCCCAGCCACTTCTTATTTTTTCATTTTGAAACAGGGTCTTGCTAAGTTGTTGAGGCTGGTCTTGAACCTGCGATCCTCCTCTCTCAGCCTCCCAAGTACTGGGATTACAGGCATGTGCCGGTTCTTGTGTCAGGATAGATATTACTGTTCTCATTTTAAAGATGAGGAAGCTGAGGCTCAGAGACATACAAGTGGCTAACTACTTACAGGGAGGATGAAATGGTGCCCTTGTAGAAGTACGGAAAGGTGCACTATCCCCTGGGGTTCATTATCCCTCAGGAGAATGCGTGTGTTGAAATTTTCAGATTCTAGAGAGATGAGGTAGTGCATACACATTTATTAACTAAAACCCACATCAGAGCCCAGGTATCCTTCTGTCATCAAACATATTAATATATTTATGCAGAACAAATGTATGAATCTTGATACTTAATGAAATAAAGAGAGTATAAAGGGCTTCAAGATCAGTTAAGGTCAGGTTATACAGTCAAATAAATGATGTAAACTCCACTTACAAAGTTTTTTGGATTTCAGGAGTGCAGAGAAGGAACCACAGGCCCCTTCCAGAAATAAAGAACTCATCTATTTGGACTGCAGAATAGAATCGAGGGAGATTTCACAAAAGGAGCCAGACCTTGAAACCCAGCAGGATTTCAAACACCCAAGAAGTAATATACATCTTCCATAAAGAAGATTAAACAAAAACAAGCAGGTGACATGGTGAAGGAATAGCATTCAGCTTATCACACATTGGCTGCACGTGATGTTTGCCACAGTCCCGAAATGGATTTAGCACTGAAAGTCCCCTGTCCTGGGACAGCTGGTCACCTAGGAGCCCCATGATCCATGTTCTCTGTTGATGAGGGAATCTCTCTCAGCAGCACTCAGGGTTGTATTTGGGGTCTGTGCTGCCCGTAAGAGCCCCGGGCTGCACCCAGCATTTCCCAGACAGGATCTTTTGGGAGCTAGAGCGAGTCGAGACCTATGGCATCATATGGAGAGGTCCACAGCCCGACACTGGGCCCATCTTGGTTGTGCGCCTCTGGAGCCAGACCCAGAGCCCACGAGAGAGTATTGGGACAATTACAAACATAGAACACGAAAAAAGAACACTTCGGGTCACTTTTTTTCTGTATACATAACTCATTCTTGGTAAACAGACGTTGAATTTGAACATCTATGTGAATGATTGAGGGAGATGTTTGTTGATGGCTGTTATTCAAAAGTGTCAAGAAAAGCCAGCAAATCCACCAACGAATGAAACTTTCCGTCAAAAGACTGAATGTTTGTGAGCATCCAGATGTTTAGCGTCCCGTAGACTCGGCCTCAATGTTGATCACTTGGAATTAAGCTCACGGTATGAGGCAATGCTCTTAGAGCATGTCACACACAAAAATGTAAAGCTGGATTTAATAGAGTAGAATGATAAAAGCCAAAGCCAGATAACATTTTCTCCAGAAGAAGCAAGCAGGCCTGAACAACTTGGCTAACACTTATTTTTAGTCATAAGGATTATATTAATTACCACTGAGTAGTCTTGTCCTTTGTTATAGGACGTTGGATGGGGTGTTTCCTGTCTCTGGTTTCCCAGAGGATGGAACAAAAACTGTCACTACATTCTGCCCAGCCTGCCTGAAACCCAGATTCGGGCAGACTCACAGCGCTGGGCCAGCTTCAACACGGACACAGCAGAGCCCAGCCCAATACCTCCCGAAGCCTAATGGCATCGCAGAAAGTGTTGATAGGAGCTGTTTTAATGCCAGTGGTTACCGAGCTGTACATACTCCGTAAGTGACACAGTCGGTATTGACAAATGTGGGTGTATCTGCCTGGAGACATTTGTGTCGATTTCAGAAATAATCATAACCACAACCTTGGGCAACATAAATAAGGAAAACTGAAAGAGACAATATACACTAACAGAGCAGGCTTTACAAAATCCGATTATTTGGCATCATCTCATTTTCTAGAAGAGAATGGGTGACATTGAGCCAACTGAATGAGGAGGGGAGGAAGTTAGGAAATAAAGATCTAATACATTACAAAATAACCAAGATATTTGTAATCGCTGGAATAAAAATCATAATTGATGTCTAAATAATTTAGAGTCTATGGAACTCTTTACTAACTTAAAGAAAAGAACACACACACACACACACACACACACACACACACACACACTGGTAAAACACTAAATGTCAAAGAGTGACTTACTATCATGCCAATTCATTCAACCACTTATTCATATATTTATTTAACAAATATTTATTTAGAACCTATTATGTAACAGACACAGAGAAGAGTGTAGAATGTTGAAAATATATGATTCCTGCCCCAAAAGTTCATACAATCAAATAAAGATAACCAAGGAAAAACTTGGTGAGTGATGTGACTTAAATAAATAACAGTCCTTCCCATTTGGGAGTTTACAAGATTCTTCACATCTTTTTGTGTTTTTCTGAGTCATTATGTTTAAGGCATGCCTCTTGTAAACAGATGGTTAGATGTACACACCAACGCAAATCTAAGATCTCCTGTCTTTGAAATTTATTTACGGGTACTCGATTTATTCACAGATAATTCAACTTAATTCCATCATCTAATTTTGTATTCACTATTACATTACTTGCCTTTATTTCTCCATGTTTCTGTCTTCTACAGGATCACATTTTCTTTATTCTCTTTTGTTCCCTCCTTCTAACTTGAAGTTATAAATTGTATTTTTATTCTTTTAGCAAGTTACCATTTAAAAATCTAACATAGGCCGGGCGTGGTGGCGCACGTTTGTAATCCCAGTACTTTGGGAGGCGGAGACCGGAGGATCCGGGTTCGCAGCCAGCCTCAGCTCTCTCTCTCTCTCTCTCTCTCTCTCTCTCTCTCTCTACTTAGTGAGTCCCTCCGCAACTTCGTGAGACCCGGTTTCAAAATAAAGTATAAAAAATAGGGCCGGGGGTGTAGCGCGGAGGTAGAACGCCCCTGGGTTCAATCCCCGGTACCGCAAAAAAAAAAAAACTAACATAGGCTTCCCATTCCAAAATATGGGATCAACCTAGGTGTCCATCAAGAGATAAATGGATAGAGAATGTGCAGTATACAAATACAGTGGAAGGGTGGCTGCGTAGCTCAGTGTAGAGCACTTGTTTAGAATGTGTGAGACCCTGGGTTTGATCCCCAGTACACACACACACACACAGGAATATTTCTCAACCATAAAAAAATGAAACTCTCATTTATAGCAACACGGATGAGCCTGAAGGACATTACCTTAAGTGAAGTAAGTCAGAAAGATAAATATTACATTTTCTTACTTACATGTGGAAGTGAAGGGAAAAAAAGAGATCTCATAGAAGTAGAACGTAGAATAGTAGTTCCAGAGGCCGCAAAGTGTGGGGAAGGAGTTAAGAGACGGCAGATAATAACTTCTAATGTTCTACAGCACACTAAGATAACTGTTTGACAATTGATTGTGTATTTCAAAATAGCTAGTAAAGAAGATTTTGAATATTCCCAACACAAATAAATTATAAATGTTTGAGGTGATAGACATACCAAATGCCCTAATTATTATGTACTATATACATGTATAAAATATAACATGTATCTCCCATAAATATAATATGTACAATTATTATGTCAAATTTTTAGCTTAACTAAAAAATTAACCTGGGCATGTAGTAAAGTCAAAAGTCTCCAGTGGTTCTGTCTTTTCCCAAATAAAGTGAGGGGCACTTGCCTCCCTTCCTGTCCATATGATTAGCTAGTGTTTTAATCCCACTTCATTTGTAAACCTTCCCCACTGCTCAGTACTATTATTCCTGGCTTTTTGAGTCTTTTATATATAACAATACTCATTAATTTTTCTTACATGTTTACCAATTTCTGTGTTCTCCATTGATTTCAATCTCCTTCTTACTAAAATACAGGCATACCCAGAAAAAATGATTCTGGGATTAAGATTTTCCTCTTTTTGGATGTGGTGGCGCACGCCTGTAATCCTAGTTCTTGGGCAGCTGAGTCAGGAGAATCACAGGTTCGCGGCCAGCCTCAGCAACTTAATAAGGCCCTTCACAACTTAGTGAGAGCCTGTTTCAAAATAAACAATGAAATAGGGATGGGGGTGTAGCTCAGAGGTAGAAAGCCACTGGGTTCAATCTCCAGTACAAAAAAAAAAAATCCCAGATTTCATATCACTTAGGTATTTCTGAATATGATGCCTTTTGGCTGTTCTTATAGAAAAAAGTATGTAATGTCTAAATTTGACCAATTTATTAAACCAAACATGGTACAAGAAGAGTCTAAAATTTTTTTCCAAATACAACTAGTAGAAAGTCAGGTCACAGGACTGTATTAAAAACTCAGCGAGGGCGAGCGAGCGAGCAAGCGCACACCCCTGTGGCCGGCCCTAAAGAGAAGCGTGGCAGCCCTACTCCAAACGCATGTCCGTTCATAGCCAGGTTCATGTTTGTGGTCAGGAGGGAATGCTTTAAACATTTATTTACTGAAGCGTTTGATCGTTGTCATTTCCCTGTCAGTATTTCTATTTGGCTTGCAGTTTAGGAAAGTGGTTAGTGCTTTGCAATTGTTATGTAATTAATTAGAATTTTCCCATTTGAAATAGGGAAAATAGGCTTGGCAGTGTTTTCATTTGGAATGTCTGATTTGGGGGAGAAATTAGAAGCAAGCAATGCATGTATATTTTTAAGTAGCGCTTAAAAAATCTTACTTACTTGAACTGCTTCCTTCCTCAGCCCTCCTTTTTCCTCTCTCCACCTCCCTCCCCTGATTTCCTTCCACTGCTCTCCTCTCTCCTCATTGATCTGAAGTCCCTTTTGTTTCTATGTCTATATATAAAGGCATCATACCAATCTCGCTAGCATGTTGAGAAGGGGAAGAGGATAGGGTCACGGAGGAAACACACCAAGTGCTGTGTGCGTGTATGTTTGTACCTCTCAACCCAGAAAACAAAGAATTATATATACACACCACATACAATTTTATAATATCCTTTTTCCTATATTTAGACCTTAGGAACACATCTAATTTCAAAACATAAATCAATAGTAAATTATCATTCAAGAAAATTAACTCTATCTGTGATTTCTAAAGAATGCAATAATTCTGTGTATGGGAAGAGGTTGTTTTATAAAAAGGCATTAAAAACTGAGGAAGATGGGTGGGGGAAAGAGGGAAACACCCTAATGCACATGATGTACATACACAAACTTATCAAAGTCGGTCACTGTGCTGAGTACGAGAGGGAGGGGAGGAGGAGGGAATGGTGGGAATTGGGGGAGGGCTAAATGACTGATGTGTGCTTGTATGCCTCTACCACCTTGAACCTCATCAAGATGTATGATTACAATGCACCAATAAATAAAAAAAGAAAAGAAACTATTTGATAAATTATTTTTAAAAAAGACACTAAAAGTCAGGCCCCTCAGGAAGATGGCGAGGCACACAGGCTCTGAAGTGAGCCACGCTGATTCTACATCTGACTTGACTGCTCACAAGCTGTATGACTTTGATAAATATTCATCTTTCTGGATTGTTCTGTAAAATGGAGAGAATAATAATAATACCTCTCAAAACTGTGACAAGCAAGGTAATATATTGTAAAGCAATTAGCCCAATACCTGCAATATAGTATGAGCTAAAGATGTTAGTCACTAACATCTCTATTGTTCTTAGGAGAGACATACTCTTTATCTCACTATTCTATTTTTTCCCCAGGAACAAGTACTATGATACTTTTAAAGTAGTGCTGCAAATGTAAAACAAAATCATTGCCTAATTAAGAACAACATTACTTCTGTCCATCAAAAACAAAATCTTCTTCTGGGGGCAGGGTACTGGAGATTGAACCCAGAGGCATTCTACCTCAGAGCTACACCCCCAGCCCATTTTTAAAATTATTTTTTGTTTTGAAACAGGGTCTCCCTAGGTCACTGAAAGTCTCTCTACGCTACTGAGGCTGTCCTTGAACTTGTGATCTTCCTGTCTCAGCCTCCCAAGTACTGGGATTACAGGTGTGGGCCACCACACCAGTTAAACAAAATTTTTTGTAACTTTTGTATTCTAAATTAATGACTTCAGACCGTGTTTTTTAAATGCTTATTGCCATGAGGTATAGGAGGTAGATAAAAATACAAATAAATAGGTAACACAACTACTTTAAACACAAAGTTCATGAGTGGGACATAAATACGTCTTTATTTTCATTTGGGCCATCTGTATTGTACAGGGGGTTTTGATTTTGTTTCTGTTGGATTTTGTCTGATCTGTTTTCCAGAAACGGAACCATATTATACATTATGCACAATTGCTTGTGTTTTGTCTCCCTGCGAACATTATAGAAATCCCTTCAATTCAACTGGTACAGCTCCATTTCATGCTCATTAATGGCTACATAACATTGTACCAGATCTTTGCTGTTTTGCTCTGGGATTTCGTTTTTCTTTTGGTTTTGCTACTATGAATAATTCCTCAATCTGTTTTTCAGCTATCCATCCCTGGAAATCTGTCTCATAAAAATAAAAATACCAGTTCCTAAAAGGGACTTCTGGGTCAAGAAGCATATGAAATTTAAATTATAATATTTAAACTGTTGCAAATTCAACCAGATAGCCTTCCAAAATATCTAAAATGATCTCCATCAACACGAAAATGTGGAAAAGAATTTGAAGGGATCGAGAGGAAGCACCAACTTTGTCCACTATAGTGAGGGGGAGAAAGGACATTAAAACCTAAGAAAAAGAGAATAATTAAGTCTATTATGGTTATTCAACTCAACAAAATATACGTGGTATTAAAGACTGTAAGGACTGAGAGTGTAGGTCAGTGGCTGAGTACTTGCCCAGCATACACAGGCAATCCCAGCACAAGAAAAAGAAAAGAAAAAATATTATAAATAGTTCAAACAATATTTGCCAGGGGTGCAACTCAGTAAAAGAGTGCTTGCCTGGCATGTGCTAGGCCCTGGGTTCAATTCCCAGTACAAGATAAAGAAGAAAAAAGACCAAAAGATGTAAATTGAAAACTACATTAATATATGGAAAAGAAGAAAATCTGAAATAGTATTATAAAAACGTGTGCAAAAATGTCCTTTGCACAGTGTAATGTACATTAGTGTAAAGTGTGTGGAATAAAAAGTAGGGCTGAGGGTCTAGCTCAGTGGTAGAACATGAGGCCCTGGGTTCTATCCCTCACAAAGGAAAAAAAAAGAATGAAAAAGTAGAGGTCAAAATTATACTTCCTCACTATTGCAAACACATAAAAGTTATGTTTAAGTATAAGTAAACAGAAATAAAGTTTCTTTGGAGATGGGATCATAATGTGTTTTAAATAATTTTTTGTGTGTGTATGTGTGTGTGTGCATGTGTGTGTGTGTGGTACTGGGGATTGAACCCAGGTGCATTCTACCTCTGAGATACACCCCCAGCCCTATTTATTTATTTATTTTGTTTTGAAACAGGGTCTCACTAGGTTGCTGAGAGTCTCCCTATGTTGCTGAGGCTAGCCTCAAATCTGCGATCCTCCTGTCTAAGCCTCCCAAGTACTGGGATTACAGGCATGCACCACCACACCTGACCTGAATAAAATTATTTTAATAGTAAAAATTCTTCTTAAACCTATTGACTACAAGAAAATATATCAAAATGGCAATGATGATCCTCTTGGGGATTTTCTTTGTTTTTGTTTGTTTTGTTGTTGTTTTACTTGTCTGCTTTACCTATCATTGTCCTTCATGAGCTATACTATTTGGACATTTTGTTCAATGTAAACGCGCCCACTTGCAGCAGAGGGCCTCTGGCATCCTGATGTTGCCCTCGTGACTCGAGGGCCACGGCAGCTCTGTCGGGAGAGAACTCTTCCATGTGACGCGGAGGCACTGCTGACCTTCCCCAGCCCCGCGTCCTTGTCCCCGACACATGACTTCCCAGCAGACGTTGCAGGAGGCCTGAGCCTGGACCAAGTTCTAGTCAATGAGATGCGAGCAGAAGTGCGTGCCACTTCCAGAGGTGCCCGCGGCCTTCCACGCGCAGTGCCACCCGCCTTTTTTACTTCCGCAGGCTAGGTGGACAGGAGCTTGCTGACCTGGGAGGCCTGCTGGTGCTGGTGCTGGTGCTGGTGCTGGTGCTGGTGCTGGTGCCGGTGCCCCGGGAGTGACGGAGCAAAAGCCTGGGAGAGCCTGTCCCTCCTCGCTGCTTGGAGGAGAGATGCTCGTTGAACAAAAATACTCCTTTTACATTTGATGTGAGCAAGACATTACAGGTTGAATATCCTTTATCCAAAATGCTTGGAACCAGACTTGTTTAGGATGTAGGATGTTTTCAGATTTGGAAATATTTGCATATATGTAGGATCCAAGTTCAAACACAGAATTCGTTTCATGTACATCTTATACACATAGCCTGAAGGTAATTTTATTCAGTATTTTTATGTGTCTGTGTTTTGACCCATCACATGAGATCAGATGTAGAATTTCCCACTGTGGCAGTGTTGGTGTCTAAAAATATCACATTTGGGGGCATTTGGCATTTCAGATTTTTGGATTAGGAATGCTTGACCTATATTTTTTAATTGTATTAAACTACTAAGATTTGAGTCTTTGCAAAAAAAATGGGGGAGGGAAAGAAGGAAGAGAAAGAGAGACACTCTAAAATAAAGGAAAGGGACAGAAATGTGGAACGACAACACATTTGGTTTGAAAGTACAATAAAAGTCAACTTTGAATAATTGGTTTTCTACAGCTATTCCACATCAGTGGTGTTTATACAAGAGTAGTTTCCTCCGCAGTCTTTAGCAACTCATGAATCACTGTTCTTATCCTCACGTAGAGACAGTGATGGGGACAAACGAGACCGTGGCGGTGGGAGTGAACAGACCTGAACTCTGCTCTCTCCAGCTCGTCACCTCCCATGGGCCGTGCGCCCGGGGTTCACCCTGCACCCCTGTCTTGAGAGCTTCTGAGAACCAGCAGCGTATGTCTCCAGGCATGAGGCTAGGCCCCGATGATTGCTTCACGCCAATATTCCTGCATTACCAGAGTCCCTCCCTCCCTCCCTCCCTTCCTTCCTTCTTTCCTTCCTTGTATTGGAGATTGAACCCAGGGGTGTTCTACCTCCAAGCTACACCCCTAGCCCTATTTTATTTTTTATTTTGAAGTAGGGTCTCACTAAGTTGCTGAGGCTGGCCTCAAACCTACGACCATCCCCTGTCTCAGCCTCCAAGTACTAGGATTAAGGTGTACATCACCACGCCTGGCCCTAACATTCTCATATACACGATACATTAAATGTACTGATGAACCCGGGACGTCTGTTGTGAGGATATGGTGGGATCGTATCAACCTAGCCGCTAGGAGGCCCTGGTCCCAGGCCCAGTTCTAAGTGAACAGCTCTGAAGCTTGAACCGAGCCCCTTAGTCTCTCCGTGACTGTGCTGTCATCTGTAGAACAGATGTCAAGGAGATATGGGCCACCTACCTCTCAGAGCTGCTGCTGTAAAGGGCAAGTGAGATCATAGGCTTAAAGTAAGATGCAAGGTATTGTATTTATTTCTAGAACTGGCAGAAATACAAAACTTACTGACTTCCTACCATTGAGGAAGTTGCCTGAATACTGTTTCATGTGGACTTTTTCTTCTTTTTTTTTTTTAGTGGTGGTGGTACTAGGGATTGAGCCCAGGGACATTCTACCCCCAAACTACACCCCCAGCCCTATTTTTTATTTTTTATTTTGAAACAGAGTCTCACTAGGTTAATGAGAGTCTCACTACTTGCTGAGGCTGTCCTCGAACCTGTGATCCTCCTGTCTGTCTCAGCTTCCCAATGTACTGGGATTACAAGAGTGCACCACCACACACTGCTCATGTGGATTTTTATGCCAAGGATTTTGAAGATTGCTGCAATTTTTCCTTGCTCTGCCTGAATGAGCCTGCTCATGGTTCATTGATATATACTAGGGACCACGACTTTAAACAGCTACAAAGTCCTAGCCTCATCTTGACTAATCCACCAATACACTGGACAGGAATGCTCAGTGCTATGTTAATAAGGCTTCTGCCATGTATTTCCTGTCCTTATTGAATATTTAGGAAACATTATACACTTATCAGAGGATGTTTTCCATACTGGAATGACACATCCCTTTGCCCGGATCATCATGTTGCTGCTCCATGTCCTTCTTCCCTATCATGCTCTTTGCCCCTACTTTAACACAATGTCCCCAGATCCTAAAAATGTTCAGCTCACCAATGTCACGGAGAGGCCAGATTTGCAAGGATGCTTGCAGGCAAATGCAGGAAGTTCAAATTTGGCTGCGCTATTAAGTGCATTCAGAGGAACACTGGTTCACGGTCACATTCAGTACAGCTGCTTGATGTATTAACTCGCTTTCGGGAGGCCAGAATTTCATCCGGAGCCACGTCCTGTTTCCATTTTTGAAGGAACCTGTCAGATCTCTCTGCAGTCGCGCAATTGGTTGGAGGTGGTGGAGTTGTGTGATAGACTCTCTCACCTAAGACTGGACCTGGGCACTTGTTCAGCTCTGCTTCTGCAAGGCCCTGACCAGTAGACAGGAAAGTGGGCGAGCTGTGCAAATGGCAGAACTGTCCCCTGTGGTTTTGTACCCCATGCAGGTTAGAACAGTTGGGGCCACTTCACACAGGGCCTATGTTAGTAAGCAACAGCTTGATAAAGACCGGACCTAGAGCTGAATGTTGGTCCCCTTGGGAATTTCAAAAGAACACAGTTCAATGCTTAAACCTGGTGTTATTTCATGATGATTAAGAGTAGGAAGAATAAAAGATTGCAAGAAAGCTGAAAGATGAGAGAGGCCGAGAGAAAGAAGGAGGGAGGGAGCAATGGAGAATCAGCACATCTCAGAACTGAATGAGACTAGAAGTGTTGACCTTGACTTGTTTGATTTGAAGGTCAAAGCTACACACATCAAAGGCATGCTGGCGTGCGGCTTGGAGCGAGCTGAAGCGATGTACAACTATTTGTGAAGGCCTATGGCGTAGGTGGTTATGAACATACACTGAAGCCAGACCACCTGGGATTAAATCAGGTCTCGGTCCCAAATTCACAGAGTGGCCTTAAGCAGTTTACTTAAGGTCTATGCTTTATTTAATTTCTTCAACCAAGGATAATGTGCATGCTTACTTTATAGATTAAATAAATCGATGCCTGGAACAGTGGCCAGCACACGAGGAGCTGTGTGCATGTTCACAAGCCTCACCATCACAGCTCTCTTGATCGGGGACATGGCCCGTGAGCTTGCCAGTTCTCTACTTAAAAATATCTCGAGTATGGGAAGGAACTGGTAGATCCAAGAAAGGAAGTCGGAGAAGAGGCAAGGGGGGTACAGCACAGGCACCAACTGGACTGATGGAGGGAAGCGGAGTGTGTGGGCAGAGGGTGTCAGGCTGGGCGAGGAGGTTCAGCTGATTTGACCTTGACAATTCACCTTGACATTTACCAGGCATTCACTTGCCAGGCTTGGCGCCGGACATGGGATGCAGGTGAGGGGTCAAAGGTGAGCATGATGTGATGCCAGGCTCAGCCAGTCCTCCACTCGAATCTCAGATGAGCCAGACCCATCCCTCACTGCCGTGCCTGTTTCACATCTACCTCTTTGCAAAGGTGGTGCCCCTTCATCTCCCACCATCCAAACCTGGCCAGTCCTTCAAAAACAGTCCCCAGCCCTCTGCATCCTGAAACCCCTGCCCACCCTGCTGTCTCGTTGTCAGGGCCACCATGCAATTATACTCACTTGACAGGATTTGAAAGACAGTGACTAGTCGTTAGAGAAAAGCTTTCATTTCTTGATGCTCACCCTAAGGGGACTTCTCTGTCTCCTTGCACCCACACACACATGAGCCAGGAAGCTCAGGATGCTACATGTGGCAGCCTGGCTAAAAACACAGATGCAGGGGTAAGCCGACCTGGGTTCAAACACCAGCCCTGCTCCTAGTGACCTTGAGATCTCTGTTGCTCCATCCCTGAACTGGAGGTGATGCGACATACCACCTTGAGGGGGCAGCTGCGAGGTTAACTGCAAGCTGTCCCCGTAATGGTTAATGATAGCTGTTCTCATAATTGGACTTTCATAGATCTTATCTCATTTCTGGATTTACTTGCTCAGAATGAAATCACGTGGAGGCAGAAGAGCATAGGGGTTAAAAGTGGTGTGGTCAATTCATTTGTGTCCTTGCTGTGTGGCTTTGGGCACGTCACACAACCTCTTTCTGACTTCATTTTCCCCATCTGTAAAATTGGGGTCACAGGGGCCCACCTCACTGAAGTCCTGTGAGGATTAAATGAGATCATGTTTGCAGGGACACATGGTAAATATTGAGTAAATGTTAGCAGTTATATTATTATTATTCTCACCATTATCACTGAACAAAAAAGCAAAGGTACTAAAGAGATGTATTTTGAGAACTTCGTGTGTTGAGGGAAATCCTCATTTTCCTTTCATTTTTACCTCATATAACCCCAACATTAGCCAGGGGGCAGGCAGAGTCATCTGCTCAAGGCCCCAAACCTTGTCTCTGGACTTATTCCTCAAGCACTTACTCCCTGCACTGAACAAAGACAGTAATCTGATCTCCTTCCCTTTGCAGAACATTAAGAGGAAAATACTGCGTGGTGTGTACATAGCCATATCACGATTTCCTTCTACATCTGAGGGAGCGGGAAGATAACACAATGCTTAATGTGGGTTTGCTGGGTAGCTGTCTGAATAGAGGATTCCAGGCCATAAAACCAACACCATTTAACCATGGCCTTTGAAGAGAGTAACTGTTAAACATACAGTGGAAAGAATCTTTGGGAAAATTTTATCACCCTGATCAGCCCATTAGTCCAACATGGCGTAATCCTCGCCTGGACTATTTACCAAGAACACTCGGACTCTGGTTAACCCTGGCCAGCACCGCTCATCTCCAGACGAGGCCATGTTCTTTATGGGCTGTTTTTTATATAGAATTTGAAGGCTACAAGATAACTTTGTGCTAGGGACAGAGGACAAAAGAACGTCAGGAGTCGCCTCCAAGGGCTTTCTCTGGGCTCTCATTTCCGGCAATTGCGAAGCCCTTCCATCTCTCACCAGCTTGGGATGGGGGTGAACAGAATGTTCTGGGAGGAACTTGTTTCAACATTTCTACTGGGGAAGCAACTTAAGGGATTTAGCTGAGAAGCAGAGGGTGGGTGTGTCATGCCCATGGAACTTGGAAAACAGACGCAGAAAATGGGGGGGAAAGTTGTGCAGAGATCACTTGGCAGTAAAACCAAAGCGAACCAACAAAAGCAACACAACCTAAAAGGAAGTTGTGGAGGTCAGTGGGGAAGAGGGGCATCAAATTGACAACTTGGCCAGAAACCTGGACACCGTAAGAGACAATTTAGTGCTGGGTCATGCTCCGGGCTGAATTTATTGCTGTTTTCCTTGTTGAGTCGCTTCATGTTTAAAGTCAAAACTGCCATGGGCTCCGAGGGACTTTTATCCTTGTCATTTGTATGATTGGCCTCAAAATACATACTCCCAAGTGAGAGGAATACTCCCTCCTCCTACCAGGGCCAAGAAAGCAGAAGACTGTAAGGACGCCGAGATGGAGTTTTTAAAGGTCGTGCACCGAGGTTGGTTCTCAATGAGGCTGCACTCTGAGCCATGAGGCGGGAGCCCGGGCAGGACTGCGGGAGGCGACACGGAGAGCGGGCTGCTTGTCGCGGCTTGTGGCTGCTGCGAACCCGGTGGAAGCGGATTCTGCGCCCGGCCCTGGCCCCGAGCTGAACGCTCAACCTTCAGGGGAGGCCGCGTCTTGCTGGTTCCAGGTGAGTAGCAAGACACAATCCCTAACCCAAGCTAAAGTGACAGCGGTGCGGTGAGACGCAGCTGAGCCCGGGAATGCCACCAAGGGCAGGAGCCGCAGGGAGGCCGCGTTGTAAAGAGAAGTTAGCGACGCACGCCGAAGTTTATCCAGACATGCCACCCCAGGGAACCCGCCCAACATTCCGCCTTCCTGCGCCCAACCTGGACTTGACCCCGCGAGCTGCGCGGCGCCGGAGCCGGAGCCCGAACCGGAGCCGGAACCGAGCCCCAGCCCAGCCCCATGTCAGTCCCCGCGCTGTCGCCCGGCGCGATGCGCGCGCCCAGCCCGCTCTGGAAATGGCCAAATGCGCGGAGGCACGCACCTCTCGCTCGACGTGGGCGCGGGACACGGGAATGGGGAGCGGGAAGAGTTTTGTCTCAACGCGTGGAGCTTGTAGAAGAGGAGAGGAGGGTGTGCAAACCCCAGGGCGCGGCGACTCCGAAGACCCTGGCTCCCCGGCGGGATGAGGCTGGGCAGGTCCCTGACCACAATGACTGTAAAACAGGGCCAGGATGTGTCCAACGTCCTTTCAGCCCTAACGCTCTGTGATTCTAAACCTAATTTGTCTCATGTGTATCAAAGACAAAAAGGGGAAAAAATCCTCCTTAACCAGGAATGAGCGAAAGCGCAGCTCTAGAGAGACCCCCAAATTTTTCAAGTAAACCCAAACACTAGAACTCAGTGAATTCTACTTTTATTACACTTCAGAGAGTAAGTGTTTATTTCTTTAGTAGCAAAGGTAATTGGTTGGAGTTAGTGGTGGGGGTAGACATGCTTGGGTCATTTCTCTTACCCAGGAAGCATAAATCCATAAATCCTCCCGCCTCTAAGAAATAAAACTCTTCATTTCCAAAATACAGTATGCGGATCTTCCAAACAGGTCTTCTTTCTTCTTTCTAAATCTTCACTCTCAGCCACCTAATATCAGTGGCTTTCTTTTCCTAAGATCTACAGAATTCCTAAAGAAAGAGAAAAAAAGAGCCCAGCACAGTGGTGCATGCTTGTGATCACACTACGTGGGAGGCTGAGACAGGAGGATCACAGGTTCGAGGCCAGCCTCAGCAATTTACGAGAGCCTGTTTTAAAAAATTAAAACAGGAGGGCTGGGGTGTACCTAAAAGGTAGAACATTGTGGGTTCAATCCTCAGTACCCCAAAAAGAAAAGAAAGAGAGAGAGAGAAGAATAAGAAGCCCCATTTTGTAGTTGTAGCCTGGGAAAGGGATACCCGGGAAGAGATCACAAGATTTTATTTTGAGAAGGGTTTTATTCTGAAACAAAATGATTTCTCATTTTCTAAAAATGTATGTGAAATAACTTATAAACTAAGAGCTACACTCAACTACATCATGGTTCTTAAAGTATCTCTGATTGGGAGGAACATAAGACCTCTGAACGCCACAGAATGTTCTAGATGTGGATGAGTCAGAGGCTGGCTCCTCTCCCTTTCCCCACAGCCCTCAAAACGGTAACACCAACAGTAAGGGTCATGATTCTGACCTTTGTGGTTTAAAAATAATATGTGGAAAGGTAATTGATTCAAACTCTAATTGTTACCAAAACAATTTAACAAGGTGTTCTGTGATCATGAATGTTCCAGGTGCAAAAACTCATTCCAATTAACAACCTCCTGGGTGATCTTCCAAAATGCCCAAAAGAAGTCTTCATTCCAGGTTCCTCCACCTTGCTGCTGCCCCCCCCCATCCCTCTCCAATCAGCGGCCACCCCCATGTGGCCTCCAAGAGGCAGGAGTCTAGACAGAGGCAGAAGCAGGGGCCCCTCCTCCCCCAGCTTCCCAGGGACAACCCTTGCAGCGGGATGTTTGTTGTGCTGACCTTGTGAGCCAGTGACCCACAGAGAAGGACACTGTGTGCCGTCACTGGAGTTTTCTGACCTCATTTGTCCGTGTTGGTATCCATGAGGCAGCAAGGGGAGGGGAGAGAGGAAGTGGAAAAGGATGAATAGGGGGGACACTGGGGACATGCAGGACAAGGGACTGCTGCTACTTCGGTGACAGAGAATAATGAGACTTGTGTTTCCTTGAAGAAATTGTTAAAGTGAGCCTGGTGTTCGCAGCACCCTTGCTAACCTTTCCTCTGACTTTCCCTGCATGTTCCCAGTCCCCTCGATCCTTGGAAAGTTCCTACCCAAGGTCAGTGCCAGGTTCTTAGGCCCAGAGTCCAGGGGCAGGTGACCCGGGTTGGAATCCCACTTCTACAAAACCTCTCTGGACCAGTTTCATTACCTGCAAGATGGGAATGATTCTAGTCCTCGCTCGTAAGAGTGCTGTGAGGCTGAACTAAGTTACTGTGTGCTTAGGACAGTGCCTGGTACTGCGTGCAACTTTCTGAATGCTTCCTTCCCTGGTTTTGTTCTAGTTTCCTCTCCTGGCAGGAGAGCGGTCTGCTGTACTCTGCACAAGGATCAGACCTTGTCTTCTCCAGGAAGCAGGGAACTTATCAGATTTATGTTTGAAAAGACGTCATGGAGCATCTGAGATAGTGTTAGACTCCCCCAAAAGCCTTTCATTTCAATGGAATGAAAATACAGATATTCAGGGGGAAAAATGTGTCTGTACTGAACATGTACAAGCCTTTTTAATCATTATTCCCTACACAATACAGTATAACAACTATTTACGTAGTATTAGGTATTTGAAATCATTTAGAGATGATTTAAAGTATTCAGGAGGAGGCAAACAGACTTCAGTCAAAAGAGGAGAGAAACCAGTAGAACAATGGAAGGGGATGGGGGAGGGAGGTGGGAAGGGAGAAAACGAGGCTTTTGGAAGGGAACAGTTCAAATAATGCTACATCATGTCGGTACATGAAGGTATCACTACCAATCTCACGAACATGTATAGGGAAGGAGGAGGGGGAGCAGGGAGATACCAAGGAAATACACCAAGTGCTGTGTGCATGTGTGTTCGTATCCCTTTGACTCTCACTATGATGTATAATTACAATGCACCAATTAAAGTATAAAAATAAAGCATGCAGGAGGATGTGCATAGGTTATATGCAAATACTATATCATTTTATAAGGAACCCGAGCATCCAGATATTCGAGTATTTTCAGGACATCCTAGAACTAATACCCCTTGTATACACAGAGACAGCTATCCTGGGAAGGCTGCCATTGATTGAGCCCAATACAGTAAACACCAGTTTGAACACCATTCCATTTAAACTTCACAATGGCCCCAAGATAAGTATTTTTACTTAATTTTGTAAGGAGGGCTTGAAGACTAAAAAGATTAATAACTCTCCCCTGGTTGCCCCACAAGGATGGGACCCAATAATGAAGGTGTTGAGTACAACGTGTTTTCACTCATTTAATGCTCGCAGCAACCCTGGGGGGGGGTGGATGCTATTGTCGCCCCCACTTTACATCTAAGGAACTGAGGCAGAGAGGATAAATTCCTCACCCAAAGTCCCACAAGTGCCAGGTGGCAGAATTGCATTCGAATGCTGGCCTGCTGGCTCCCAGCCCAACCACAGCACGCATTCCCTCCGCTTGTCTGCCCACCAAGGATAGGGAGCCCCACCCACACTGACCCCTGCTGCCACCCGCTGGGGTCGCCATCCAGAGGGCAAGCCCGGGAGAACTGCCGATCTGCTGAGAGTCAGCCCCAGGAGACACAAAAACAGCCATGTGTCACTGCCTTGTGCCTTCTGGACGATGCAAGACAGGGTGAATGCTGATTTCCCTTTGTTCTGTTTTTTTCTTGTGGTTTCTAGGAATCATAACATAACTTCTACCTATTGAGAAACACTGGCCTTCCTCTGTCATTTGCAAGGTTCGCCCCACCCCCAACACACACTGAATATAAAACAATATGAGCTGAGTCTCCAAAGGCTATGCCCAGCCTGAGCTGGCTCAATAGTGAAGGCCTGGTCCTGCGCAGAGCTCACAACGACTCTTCCACGGAGCTCAGGAAAAAGAAGTTCCTGTGACCAGGCTGGCCAGGTCAGATGGGAGAGGCACAGTCTGTACTGAGCAGGCAGAAATCTGTCATCCACTCCTGAGCCGCATGCTTAGCCTCACTCCAGTTCCTAGCTAGTCCTGCACCTTGACCTTCCGTGCTCCAGAGTGCAGGGAAAGCAGGGCCAGGCAGGCTTCCTGTTGTTCTTTTGCAAAGTGAACCATTTGCATGGCTTTTTCCCCCTTTTTATACCAAAGAGGCTCCATCTCAAAGATTTTTTAGAGCATTCAAAAGAAAATGTTAACCCTTTCGCCCTCCCAAAGCTATCCTTCCAGAGTTGAACTAAGCACGCGTTAATAACAATTTGGTAAGGTAAAATGAATTTCCTTTGGGATTGGTCAGTAAATATGATTTCCTGCCTTTTCATTTTATGATATTGGGAAGCCCTCAGTTTTTGCATGGAACCTCCTTCTCTACCTATGGGAAACTCTCTTGCATAAGGATGCCAGTAACCCCTGTTAGAGGCCGCCTCTGCCAACAGTGTGACACTATCCACCCCTATGAAAAGAGACCATGAGCTGACCCTAGGGCTTACTCAACTCAGTTAACATAGAATGAGATTCTGTGTATGTGTGTGTGGGGGGGGGGCGCGCTAAGGATTGAGCCCAGGGGCATTCTACCTCTGAGCTACACCCCCAGCCCTATTTTATTTTTATTTTGAAACAGGGTCTTGCTAGGTTGATGAGAGTCTCACTACTTGCTGAGGCTGTCCTCGAACCTGCAATCCTCCTGTCTCAGCCTCCCAACTACTACTATTACAGGCGTGCGCCACCATGCCTGGCTTAGAATGAGAATCTGTAGTGAAAGGTTAGCTGCACCGAGGTGAGGTGAGGTAACATAATAATTATAGCTAGCTCTAACATGCGCCAGGCGAGTCTTCCACGCATTGACTCATGCTCACAGCAACCCTAAGGAATAGATACCATTGTTAACCCCATTTTACAGATAAGGAAACTGAAGCACAAGAAGGTACATAATTGCCCAAAGTCACACAGCAGCTAAACGTTGGAGCTCAGATTTGAACTCGGGAATTCTATGTCCAGAGACCATGTGACGAGCTACTATGAAATTCCATGTTTCTCAGCTTAAGCGGGAAATTCATATCTCACTGGAAGTAAATAGAAAACGCAGCAGCACAGATATGTGGCTAAGAAAAAGCCTCGGGCGCCAGGCTGCCTGGCCCAGCCTGACACCGCAGTTGTGATGTGTGCAACTGCAGCTTCGTTTCTTTCTTTTTATTTTTTTTTTAATTTTAAATCAGGATCTTGCTAAGTTGCCAAGGTTGGCCTCGAACCCATGAACCTCCTGTCTCAACATCCCAAGTACTTGGTCTCCTAATCTTTCTGTGTGTCAACTACTGTCCAATAGAGAGGCTAAGAGAACCTACTGTAGGCCTAGGTGGGGAGTAAATGGCGTAGAATATAAGGATGGTCCGTGGTTGTTACAGGACATGGTCTCTTTCTGAAACCCAGGGCTTCGTGTGCATTTGGAATTCAGTCTTTTGCAAATTTTAAAATAATAGTTCAGCCAGGTGTGGTGGCCTGGGGTTCAGTCCCCGGTACCACAAAACCTGGGTTCAATCCCCAGTACCACACACAAAAAATGATAATAATAGTTCAGTGCGTGCCTTGTATTGTGTCGCTCCCCCGGTGGGGCCGGGAGTCTCGGGCAGTGTTCCTAAGTCAATGCGTGAGCCGTTCTGCAGTACTATGCTCCACTCTGACTTGGGCACCCAGTGAACTCTGAGGAAGCTTGCAGTGTTCAGGGCTCTTTGGACTTCGAATGTGGAGAGGGGCTGTACCAACGGTGGGTCTGAAGCATTTGGGGTCATAGTGGATTTCACAGGAGCATGCGGTGCTAGGAAGGAAAACTGGATAGCTTTAGCAACTGCAGTAAGACTCAGGGGAGAACAGACACCAGGCACCCAGGGAGGCAAAGGCTCGTCATCGTGGGGGCACAAGTGACTCTGGAAAGCCACGAGGAAGGGCAGCAGTGTCGGCTCAGCCACAGAATGGCTCTCGCGTGTCCAGGGAACCTGAGCCTGCCTGCAGCGCCCCTGGTAGCCCAGGAACAAATGGGCACTTCTGTGGATGTTGCAAAGGCGCCGGGGACAGGTAGACCGGGAGCGAGGGGACTCGCTTTCCCCAGAACCGGACTCTTGCCTTCACCCCTCTGCAAACAAGAGGGACTTTGCAACTGAGGGCATGCACATAATCCCAGCCACTCAGGAGGCTGAGGCAGGAGGATAGCAGGTTCAAGGCTAGCCTGGGCAACTTACCAAGACCGTATCTCAAAAATAAAAAGGGGTGGGGGTGTAGCTCAGTGGCAGAGCACTTGCCTAGAGGTATGAGGCTGTGGGTTCCATCCCCAGTGCCACAAAAATAATTTTTTTAAAAAGAGCGATTTTGTGAGCCTTTCCATAGATGTCACTGGGCACCTATTAAGCACTTGCTGAGTACTTGCCACCGATTTGCACTATTACAACATTTAATCCTCAAATAACCTGAAAGGTAGGTGTTACCATTGTTCAGTTTTATCCACTAAGGGCTGTTCAATAAGGGTTTTTCCCCCAAGGTCTTTTTTTTTAATACTTTTATTGGTGCATGGTAAATATACCTCATAGTGAGATTCAACATGACACATTCACACATGCGCACATCACTCGGTGTATTTCCTTCAGTACCCAGCCCGCACCCCCTTGCCCATGATCTTGAGGCCAGGAAGGGAGAGAGCTGGATTCCAAGTCGGGTCAGCTGACTCGGAGCCGTGGCTCCTAGCCACACTTGAACCAGTGGCCGATGCCGGGGCTCAGATGAGAAGAAATGGCGATGCTAGGGACCAAGGGCCACCATAAGTAACTCGTTTCCACTCCTATTACTGTAATTCAGTTCTCCAAAGATCAGACTGCCCTCCAGTCAAAGAACAAATGAGCCCAAATGCACACGACTCTGATTTCAGCTTCCTCCTGCCCGGCAGCTGAAAGACTGTTTTGAATTGAAGCATAAGACACACAGAAGCCCTGGCTAGTAGAGTTAATTCAATTTAATTAAAGCCATAAATGCAAGCCACCGTGCTGCAGTGGGACTGACCATTCTGAGTTATGGAGGATCCAGAGTCGAGCTCTTAACTGATGGGCCGAGACCCAAGGGGTGCTGAGGGGCCTCGTGCCTTCCCTCGGCCGGGGATTCTCCTGCACGCTGTGGTTTCTCCCCTGGATTCTCTGGTTTTGAAGGTGATTTGCTGTGGTTCTTTTCAGCTATAGGAAGGTTTGCACTTTTATTCCCTTTCCCTAGGAAAAAGCAGAGAGATTTCTCCATTTCTTTCTCTTTTTTATCTCTGTTTCCCACCATCTCAATATTGTGTCCCTCTCTGCCTTTGCGCTTTCTTTTGGTCCCCCTTCTTGTCTGGGGGACCTGCAGTGGCCCCAAACCTCAATCTCCCAGAAAGTTCAGTAGGCTGCTTGGCAAGGATGTGCAAGGACGGTCCCCATCCTCAACTTGCCCAGACAGGAGAGACACAGAACCCAGGCGATCCCCGCACGTGACACATTTCCCAGATGTAGCACCTGCAACTTGAAGGACACTAGAAGAGGAGGGATGCCTCGCCCTGGATGGGGACATTAGCTAGAAAGGGCACTCTTAGGGCAGAGGGACTGTCAGGTAAGATGGCCCAGAGGTGAGGGAGCTGTGAGCAGGCAGAGACTGCGGGTGGTTCTGTAGCCTCCGGAGCTGGCTTACAAGGCCTGTGTGATCCAGCCTCAGCCCACCCATCCAGCCCACCTCTGCCTCTTCCCAGCTCATCTTCCATCTTCCAAACACATATGGGGTTTTCTTTCCTGCCTCAACCGTGGCACATGCTGTCTGGATTTCTCTTCCCACCCTCCCAGCCCCTCCCCTGGCTCATGCAGACACACCCTCTAGGTTTCCAATTAAAGGGCCTTCCTCTGGAAGCATCCCTGGCCCACCAAGTGTGGGCGGCATCCCATTACTCATTCTCATAGCGCCTGGTACTACACTGTGTGACAGTGTAGACATGGTACTACACTGTCATCGCTGTTTGTACTCGTCCTGGGCCACAAGCTCTGTGGGTGCAGAAATAGTGTTCGTATGATCATTGTATCTCCATGCCAGGAACACCAGTAGGCACACAGCAGGTGCCTATCCAGGTTTGCTGGATGCATTAATGGCTCAAGGAGAGGAGACTTGGGGGTATGAAATGAAGGTAGAGAAGTTAGCAGTAGAAGATCGTGGCCGGCCTTGAGTGCCGTGCTTAAAGAGGAAACGGAACCGAGGCAGAGGGGACGTGCGTGTAAGTAAAGATGGGGCGAGCATGAGCGAATCCTCGTGGAGGGGAGCCATTGGATGCCAGCAAAACACGTTCTCCAGCCTCTGCTTGGAAGCAGAGCCAGTCGGTGCAGCCCGATTTGGCAGAATTCTCATGAAAACCCCAGCCAGCCCAAGCCATCCTGGGTTTCCTTGCAAAGCAGCAGCACTAAATAGAGCTGGTCCTACTTTGCACCGGCAATTTCTTCACCCATATGTAACTGGAAGCAGTGTCTGTTCAGATCATGAAGCAAATGAGACGCTTCTGGAGACATGAAGAAACAGAACACTAACAAAGAGGCCCGGCCGTCTCGTCGCGGGAGAGCCCGGCGAATGTCGAGCTTTCTCCGGTACCACTGCCTGGCGCTTCCCCTGCCTGCAGTGGCGCTGCCACCTCTGCGGAGCCACGTCACCCGCATGCAGGACATGCTGGGGAATTTGCACCCCCACCCCGGGGAAGCCCTCGGCCGAGCACAGGTGCAGGAGAATAAGTACTTCAGCCCCGGCGCCTGAGCAGGACAGCTCAGATCTGTGTCCTTCCTGTCCCCAGAACTCTGCTGGGGGACTTGGTTAGGTGACCTCCTTCCCTGGCGAGTCTCATGCAGCAAACCCCTGGTGGTCTTCCTTGGGGAGCGCTCACACAAAAACTTCCCGCACAAGAGGCCTCATGTTGGGATCTCTGTCTGGAGAACTGGACCTGCTCAGACAGGGCTCCTACAGCTCATGGCAGAAACAGGCATCATGCCAGAAAAGGCCATGCCCAGCCGGGTGTGGTGGCGCACGCTTGTAATCCCAGTACTTGGGAGGCGGAGACCAGAGGATCCAGGTTCATGGCCAGCCTCAGCTATTTAGTGAGGCTCTCCGCAACTTCGTGAGACCCAGTTTCAAAATAAAGTATAAAAAATAGGGCCAGGAGTGTAGCTCGGAGGTAGAATGCCCCTGGGCTCAATCCCCGGTACCTCAAAAAAAAAAAAAAAAAAGAAAAGGCCATGCCCTGTCAGGTCCCACCCGGGTCGTCCACACGCACAATATCCCCATCAAATCCACGGTCACCACAGTGAAGGGCCCACGCGCAGAATGGCTTCCAACCCTGAGGGGATTTTCAACTAAAAGGAGATGTTTAATGTTTCACATCCAGGAAGGAGCCCCCATAAATTCAAGGCCTCGTGTTTCTCAGAGTTCCTGGCCCTGTGGCCTCACGTTGCACCTGGGGAAGGAGAGAACGCACGCCTGAGCGGGAAAGGCCTGAACTGGGAAAGGGCGGCAGGTGATACCGTCCGACTCTCACAGGAACATGGCGCACCTTGCAAATGTGCTTGGAGAGAGCGAGTGGATGTGTTAAGGGTGTGTCTATTTATACACGAGAAAAGATAAAGTTGGAAAAGGTCAGTAGTTTTCTGTGGCAGGTGTTTATCGAAGGGAAGTTTCAAACTTTTGTGGGTGAAGAGGATAAATCACAAACTTCTGTGGGTAGGCTCTGGAGTTAGCTACGAACACAGGACATCATCTGCACGTTCTTCTTCCAGAACTTTGCCTTAGGTTTATGGCTTGGTATTTTGCACTCCTCTGCTGCCATGTTA
Organism: Glis glis; assembly: GCA_004027185.1. Lineage (NCBI taxonomy): Eukaryota > Metazoa > Chordata > Mammalia > Rodentia > Gliridae > Glis > Glis glis. The sequence goes on from PVJS01017668.1 coordinate 24,272, forward strand.
AAAGAACCAATATAGGTTAATTAAAAATTTGAGTACTTGGAGTCGGGTGTGGTGGTGCACGCTTGTAAGTACTTGGGAGGCTGAGACAGGAGGATCGCAGGTTCAAAGCCAGCCTCGGCAACCTAGTGAGATCGTTTCTAAATAAGAAATAAAATCAGGATAAGGGTGTAGCTTGGAGGTAGAATGCCACTGGGTTCAATCCCCAGTACACACACAAAAAAATTGAGTATGTGGGAGGCTGAGACAGGAGGATCGTAAGTTCGAAGCCAGCCTCAGCAACTTAGTGAGGCCCTCTGCAACTTAGCAAGACCCTGTTTCCAAAGAAAATATAAAAAATGGTCTGGGGTGTAGCTCAGAGGTAGAATGCCCCTGGGTTCAATCCCCAGCACCACACACACACACACACACACACACACACACACACACCAAAAAAAAAAAATTGAAAACATGGGTCTAGTTCCCAGTACCACAAAAAAGAAAAACAAAAAGAAAGAACCTTAAAACCAGGATTTTAAGTAAATGAAAGGGAAACATAAATTTGGTACTTTTGTCCCTTAGGTTTGGCTTCAACACATGAACAGTTAAATCATTTTTGGGTGGTCTTAATTCTCAATCTGGCAAATTCAAGAAAGATCAGAAGCAGCATCCGCGGCCACACTTGCTGTGGAGGGCAAGGCCGCGCCGGCTCCGCGCCCCTCTGGGCCTGGGCTGGGCAGACGCAGAGCCAGGTGGAACGTGGGCTGATTACCCTCACCTGGCCCTGCGAGGCGAGGACCATTAACCCCTCTGTGGCTGTCACTGGGAATCAGCCAAGCCCTGCCCCATTCAAACACAGCGCTGCCTCTGCCCCGCATCAATACCAACACGACCCTGAGCCCTTCCTCTGGCTGCCATGAAAAGTCTCGTCACACCACATTATTTATGAGCCTCGAAGACCTGAGAGGTCAAGAAGAGGGGACACGATGTGCCCTGCGCAATCTCCCAGCGTCGTCCCCCAAGCAGGACATCACCGCTCTCCCACACAGAGCAGCGTCCTCCCTAGCTGTGATGCTGGGAAGCGCGCTGGCCTGCAGCCGAGGCCGGGAAGCCAGGTGCCCAGGCTCGCCGTGCGCTCAAGCCCATCCGCGAAGGAGACTGGCATTAGGAACTTGAGCCCAGGGTTGCCCGGGGCCCCTCTCTAATATGTCATGCTGCCTCTCCAAGACCAAATGACTGCCCGGCATGTGCTTTCTCCCAAAGGACAGGCCCTGTCCTGCACTGCCCTATCTTCAAAGGCTTCATCCTGCCCCCATTTCATCCCGGTGGTTGCAGCCAGTCCTGCCTGCAGGCTCCCTGACCCCACCACCTGCCACCCTGGTCATCTCTCGAGCTCTCCTCCTTCCACCCTGCCCTGCTCCTGACGCTCTGCCGTCTCCCCGGCTCCACTTATTCCTCTGGCTCTTTGATGGAGTCCAGTTGCTTGCTGCCGCCCGTCTCCTGTCTCCATGCTACCTCTCTTACTGGCTTTCTTCCATCGCCTGTGGCTGGACCCGCCTTGCCTGTCCTGCTCGGGGTCCACGCACAGCTCCCACAGTGCTGCTGTGGCTGCGCAGTTCTAAACCTCTTTGCTGATTGCATTCTGCCTTCAGAGAACAATGACTCTCTCATCCTTGCTGGGCGTGGTGGCACATGCCTGAAATCCCAGTACCTGGGAGGCTGAGACAGGAGGATCACAGGTTCGCGGCCAGCTGCAGCAACTTGGTGAGGCCCTCAGTAACTTAGCAAGACCCTGTTTCAAAATAAAAAATAAAATTGGGCTGGGGGTGTAGCTCAGAGGTAGAATGCCCCTGGGTTCAATCCCTAGCACCACACACACACACACCACACACACACACACACACACACAGATTCCACCTCCATCCTTTTATCCTTCCTCTTTGCCTTTTCAGGCAGAGAATGTTTGTCTTACCAAGAAAGTTTCAATTCTCCACTATCCCTAATTACTGGAGTATTCTAGGGAGGGCCTCGAGGTGTTTAACAGGGTATCTGAGACGTCTCCACCGCCCTCCTCTTTTGTTCCATGTCAGCTGAGATGGCGGCTGCCCCAGAAAAGATTTTTGGCTGGTCCACGTTCTCCCTGCTCCCTCAGACTTTCCCACGCAAAGCTAAAAATAGCAATCCACTTCTGTTCTTAAACACAGAAGCAGACTCCCCAGCGTCTGGACAGGGAAACGGCCATTGCTCCTTGTGTGGGCAGAGGCCCGAGACACAGCATGAAGGAGCAGGAAAGGGACTCTGAGGAAGGGGCTGGGGCACACGGAGAATCTAAAGGGACGCACCGCTATCGCCACAGGTAGCCACTCCAGAGAGTAGAGCAGGAGTTCAAACTCCAACAACTTGGAATCCAGTTGTGGCTGTCCGAAGGTCCTCGTGCAGGCCCATGCACCTGTCCCTGGACGGTCAGCAGAGTCTGCGTTCACCACCTAGACAGCTGCGGCGCCTGGGGCCATCCCCAAGCTCTGGAGTCTGCAGGTTGAATTGAAAGTCGCCCATGGAGGTTCTAGGCCTGGGTTGAAGAACTGGGATGTGCAAGTCCAGGCACAAACCGGATCATGCGAATGCTCCTGCTCCGCCATCTCTGCCTCTCCTTCTCCATGAAGTCTTCCCAGGTTTGACCCACAAGCAACATGTCTTCCTCCATGGATTTCTGTCTACACCAACCACTGGGCATTTAACTAGGCACGACCTTAGACAATCTCAGTATTGCTCAATGGAACTTGTAGTCTGCTGCACTATTCTTTGAAGAGAGGCATGTGTGTGCGCATGCCCTGGTTCAGGAGCAGTAGGCAGCATGGTCGTGTGGAGTAAACACATGCCTAGAGACAGAGAGACTCGGCTCCTCACTCTGGATCTGGTATTGGTGAGGACTCTGGACAAGTAAGAAGTACCACCAAATAATAATAATAAGTTTCTCTGAGACTCACCTGGAAGATGTTCTCAATAATGCTGTGTGTTTGGGGAAACCGTGCTTTCCCGAATTTGTCTATAATAGGGAATTCCTATTTCCAGAACCAGGAAACATTGGCAAAAATTAAAGCCAGCTTTAGAAAATACACTTTCAGAGATTCCTGGGAAACAAGAAAGCTCAGAAAAATGTGATCGTCTAAGACCTTTGGAGGCAGTAAAATAAATAGATGATAGATGCATAGATGGATGGATGGATGGATGGATGGATGGATGGATGATATGATATGATGATACATAGATATAATTGAGATGAATAGATATAGATAGTAGAAAGATGATAAGTAGATAGGTAGATACTGGTGTGTGTGTGTGTGTGTGTGTGTGTGTGTGTGTGTGTGTGTGTGTTTTTACTGGGGACTGAGCCCAGGGGCATTCTACCTCTGAGCTATACCTCCAGCCCTTTTTATTTTTTATTTTGAAACAGGGTCTCACTAAGTTGCTGAGGGACTTGCTAGGTTGCTGAGGCTGGCCTCAAACCTGCTATCCTCCTGTCTCAGCCTCCCAACTACTGGAGTTACAGGCATGCACCACCACACCTGACTGATAGATACTGTTTTAAACAGAGCATGAAGGAAGACTCCTCTGGGAGGGGTTGGAGAAGCAGACAATCAAAAAGAGTTCCCTGAGGGTGACCCAGGACAATCTCCAGTTAAGGACAGAGATGCCTGACTTTCAAAAGATCCTCACCAAGATGCAAGCGACTGCTTTGCCAGGCCACGGCTCCTCTGGCTAAAAACCAAAAGATGCTTCCTGAGCCACACAGCGCTCCCCGAATGAGGTGAGGGTCACGAAAGCTACAGAAAGATCCTCTGATTGGGTTTACGTTAGGAAACGGATGCCTATGTCTTACTCGCCCATGCCCTTATCTGCGAACCCTCTTCAAAAAGCCTTATATGGACATGTCCCAGTGACCAGGCGGGTCCCCCTCCTCTGCCTCCTCCACCCCCTCCCAAGTGCAGGGAGCGAGGGGCGCGGGAGACCACTCCAAGGGCGGTGGGGATTTTCTTTTTGTTCCAGTGCAAACTTGTCACAGAACAAGCTGAACGATGGTCTCTTACGTAATGAGCAAAGTTGGTTTCCTATGTTTCTAAAATGTCCACCACGTCGCTGACAGTAGAAATGTTTCCCCTTCCAGGAAACCGGGGGCTTCTTGCCTCTGATGTTTATGGAGATTGGTAGAAAAAAGAAGCACTTGTGTTCTAGGTTTCTATGCTATGACGAGTCTATGTGAGGTCCAGTCCAAGGGCAGGCGGGGTCACAGGAAGTCAGGCAGTGTTGCTGAAGCATCAAGTTTGAGCTACATGTTAGCAGGGGGTAGAGGTTGGCCAAGCTGGTGAGAAGGTGGAAAAGGCCCCCAAGGCATCAGGAAGACCCGAGTGGAGACGTGGATCTGTGAAACTTCGAAGTCTCTGAGTGTCTATACCGCCTGGTAGATTACTCGCAAATTAAGTGGCTTAAAACAGCACGTGTTTACCATCTCAGTGCCTGTGGAGCAGCCACCTGGGTGCAGCTCAGCTCAATCTTCGCCTTCGGGTCTCCCTCAAGGCGGCCTTCGAGGCCCTGACCAGGGCGGCCTTCGAGGCCCTGACCAGGGCTGGAGCGGCAGGGGCAAAATCCATTTCCAGGCTCGCGTGGTTACTGGCAGCTATCAGGTCTTAGGGGGTGTCGGATGGAGGGCCTTAGTGTCGGATAGAGGCCGCCTTCGGTCCCCGGGCAAGCGGACCACTCCAACACGGCCACTTATTTCATCAAAGCACACAGGCCAGGGAGGAAATAGAACCTGCTAGCAAGACAGAAGCTGCCATCTGTTGAACCTGATTGTGGATGCAACAGCCTGTCAGCTTTGTGCTACTCAGTTAGGAGCGTGTTTCCAGGCCAGCCCACCCTCGAGGGGAGGAGGTTCCACAGAGATGCAGCTGCTGGGAGGTGCAGTCATCGGGGCCAGCCGGGATTCTGCCTCCCCAGGTCCACTTGGGGAGCTGCAGGTGCTCTTGTCTGAGGGGCGGTGCAGGGCACCCAGGGCTGAAGGAGGGTGGCACAGACCACGACGGAGTTCATAAACTGTGTAAACAGCTAGGGCACTGTCCCGGAAGAGTTGGGACTTGCTTTGTGTGTGTCTGTGCTTGTGACACTGGAGATCGAACCCAGGTGTGTTTGACCTTGAAGTTACACCCCAGCCATTTTCATTTTTTATTTTGAGACAGAGTCTCACTAAGTTACCATCTACTGGCCTCTGACTTGCCATCCTCCTGCCTTAGCCTCCTGAGTCTCTGGAATTTCACCACCATGCCCAGTTGGAACTCACTTCTTTTTGTTCAATTTTGTATCTCAAAACCCCTTCTGCGTCTTTGGGTTCCTGCATTCTCATCTTACACACTGTACATCCTCAGTTCCCTGGCTGCCTCCCAGGTTCCTGTCCTCAGGTGGGTACCAGCATATCACATGATTCCGAGACACCCAAGACTTACCATGCACAACTGAAATCATTCGACTCTCTGATCCCAGACCGGCGCCTTCCCCATCCCATCACTTAGACTTCGGGAGAAAGCTGTTGGAAGCTGTCAGAAAACCAGAACAGATGAGGGAGGAGAAGGACTTGCTTAGGCCAGGGCTGAAACATTTCCCATGGTGTTGTTCTACACGGAGGCACTACTCCCAGGCCATCCACAGTCCAAATCCATCGTCAGTCCCACTGTTCAGAAAGAGGCCCCAGAAAAGCCCCAACTCCCCAAGTCACAACCAACTTTCCCTGAGGAAATGGCCTGATGTCATGATCCCTCACTGCTGCAAATGTCACTTGACTCTGGTTGTCACCATGGTAGCTAGTCTTCCTTTTCATCTTGCTCGACAAATGTCCACAGTTCTGACTTCTAGAGATTTTTACTGGCTTCTTTACCTTGATCACTTTTCCTGTGAGTCTAAGAGTGTGTTCTTGCCAGAGCTAATTTCTCCGTGCTTAACAAGGCATTTTAGGGGCTACTTTGTTGGCATAAAGCCATCCTCCATCCTTTGATCTGTGGGCTCTCCATGCACAGAACTGGTATTGAGTAAGAATTACTCTTCCAAATATGGTAGCCACGTTCAAAATATAACACTGCACGGTTCCATTTGGAAGCCCGGGGGACTCGTTTCCTCTGATCCTCACATCCCTTTGGCCTTAATCCTTGCCCCACCCATTATTAATCTCTCAGGGAAAAGAATAAAAGCTGCCATATATTCATGGATTCTGATGATTTCCACCCAAGTGCTTTTCGCAATCACACTCTGGTTAGCGCACATCCATTTGGAAGATGGCCGCCTTTTAAAAATGGATCATGAAAATATTCCAACTGCAACAGCTTTGATCTCTCAGCCAGAAGACATCTGCTTGCCTCTTATGACATTTTTACCTTCTAGGTTCAGGCCAAAACGGTCCCCCTGCTCTGTGAGCATGTCTCCCCGCTGGAGTATCGGCCGGGTCCCTTTGGCTTCCTTGGCTGAGGTTTTCACCTTCTCCTTCCAACACTTTCGCCTCATCACTGCTCGCAATATTTTACCTCGGACCAAGAGAAATCTTGCAGCTGACAGGCGACTATATTGCCTTTGAAATGCGCTGGCTCTAGGTTAGTCTCTGGCTGGAGGGACGCCTTACTGGAATTGCTTAGAAGGATCCTTTCCACTTTTCTTTCCATCTCTGTGTTGACTCATGGATGAGAATGTCAGGGGCTAGGAGGGAAGTACCAGACAGCAGGTCCTCTCCTTTCCCCGCTTCCTCCCCTCCCACCAAAAGTGACAAGAGTGAACCTCCATTCCCCAACTCCTCCCCCAGCCCCATCAGCACCTGTGCGGATTAGGCCTTGGAGTTAAGGCAGGTGTTACCCACCTGGCAGGGCAAGCCCAGCAGAAGCACCTCCTCCTTAAGGAAACATTTCCTGTGAATTCACCTGTCCTGCTGGGTGAATTTCAGAGCCAGGCATGAGTCTCCGTGGTTTACACAATTTGTTTAACTGCTTCGAAATTATTATTTGCATGCAGAAGACCTTGAAATGAAAGCCCCTATGTGTGTAAAAATGCCACAGGATTAAGCCTTTGTTTGGGTCCCTTTAAAAAGAAGTGTGATCACACAAACAGCAGGGGCACCAAGAGCCTAGCACACCATCCAACCCCCAGTAGCATAAGGGGCTTCACCTGGCATACCACCCCTCGGCCGCAGACGCTGGCTGGCCACGCTTTACCACTGGGCCTCGTTTTTCTATAAGGTGCGCCACTGTCTCCACTGGGGGTCTGCACCCAGGTCCGCTGGTGGGCAGCAGAAATGAGCAAGAGAGTGGAACGATTTGGGGATGGAAACAGCGGTACAGAGTGTCTGGTGCCTGCAAATCCCCTGGAAATGTTACTGAATGATCTGTTTAACCCACTGAGACCACAGCTCACCAGTTACCAACCCAGAATGAATGAACTGAAGTTGAAGTAAGCCCCAGGACTTTTGCAAGTCTTAATTTAAAAGAGAAGAAATTGGAGGTGGTGCACACTTGTAATCCTAGAACCTGGGAGGCTGAGACAGAAGGAGCTCATGTTCAAGGCCAGCGTGCAGTAACTTAGCAAGACCCCTGTCTCAAAATAAAAAAATGAAAAGGGCTGGGGTATATCTTATAGGTAGACCATCCATGGGTTCAATACACAGTACCACAACAGGGGGGCTTGGCAGTAAACCCTGCCCAGCATCCTTTCTCACCCTGAGAAAGCATGGTGTGAGTCACAAAATCTTACTGATGAAAATCTGAGAGTCCTGGTAGCCCTCCTCTCCCTGGGACATGAGTGTGAGAGAATGCCCAAACCACACTGCGGTCTGCTCTGAATGGGCTGAAAGTCTCAATTTTAGTGTTCAACTTTCACCCACTCAGATGCAAACCCTAACCATGGCATCCTTGAAAGGTTTTCTAACAACAAGTGTTGCAGTCAGCCCTTCATTCCCCATCCTCGGATCCAACCGACCACAGATCAAAAAGATTCAGGAAAAAAAAACAACTGCTCGTGTTGAACACATACAGACTTTTTCTTATTATTATTCCATAAACAATACAGTAGAACAGCTATTTACATAGCATTTACATTGTGTTAGGTATTACAAGTCATCTGGAGATTATTGAAATATATGGGAGGCTGTGCATAGCTTATATGCAAATCCTACACCGTTGTATATAAGGGACTTGGGCATCTGTGGATTTTGTATCTGCAGAGGATCCTGGAGCCAATCCGCATGGATTCTGAGGGAGACTAGTCATAAAGTCCTCATTATCAAACAGTGTTCACCAATGCCCGCCACACAGGCTGACTGAAGAAGAATGAAGCAGAGTAGTTACCATCTGTCTACGGGGCAGCCCTGGGCTTCCCACACACCACACTGATACCCAAAACTTGATAAGTGTGCAACTGAAGCTGTTAGCATCCCCTCGAAGCCCGGCATCTCCATCCAAGTCCACCGCTTTGATTGGCGGCGCTTCGTAAGCATCCCCCGGTCAGCCTCAACTCTCCCCTGGGTCGCTTTTGGACACGCTCCCCAACCCATCCTCCACCCGCAGCAAGCAGCGACACCTTCCGATGCACGCTTGAGCCTGTTGCTTCTCCGCTGCTTATGCCCAGTGACGCCCGGGTCTTGGCAGGAGGACGCTCAGACTCATAGCTGGCCTTTTGTGGTCTGGCTTCTGCCTTCATTTGCAGCCTCATTTCCACCCACCCTCTGCCATTCACGCAGCAACACACGAGCTCTGTGCTTTGTGCTCCCTGCTAGTCTCTCTTCTGCGAGGTCACACCTGCCTTATGGCTCCAGGACTGAGGTCTGCTCATCCTTCGAGGCTAGGCTTCAAGTACCACCTCCTCCAACAAGTCCTCCTTTATCATCACGACTCTTGTAGCATCCTGTGCACACCCAAGTCAGGTGGCTGCTGAATTTTACCCAGCTTTGTATCCTAGCAGGTTTCCTGGCATGAGAGGCTACAAAAGAGATGCTGGTTCATTTAAAGAAGAAATAACCTACTGGACACCTACTACATGCCCGGCACTAGGGCTATAGAAATGAACAAAACGGGAAAAATGCCACTCTTCTATAGTAGAAGGATCAGCCAATAACCAAATGCATAACTATGTGACGTCAGTGTTAACTACTGAGAGGAAGCACAGTACAAAGCAGGTGAGGAGATCAAGAAGGTGTAAGGAAGCCGGGCGTGGTGGCGCACGCTTGTCATCCCAGTACTTGGGAGGCTGAGACAGGAGGATCACAGGTTCGCGGTCAGCCTCAGCTACTTAGTGAGGCCCTCCGCAACTTAGTGAGACCCTGTTTCAAAATAAAGAATAAAAAATAGGACTGGGGGTGTAGCTCGGAGGTAGAATGCCCCCTGGGTTCGATCCCCGGTACCTCAAAAAAAAAAAAAAAAAAAAAGAAGGTGCAAGGACTGTTTTAGTTGGCGAGGTCAGAGACAGTAACTCTGCGGGGTGACCTTGGACCTGGACAGAGATGAACCAGCGAGTCCCAGCACAGAGAGGAAGAGCGTCTCAGGAAGAGGGAAGGGCCGGCACTGGGCCCCGGGGTGGACACGTGTGAGGCATTTCTGAGCAGCGGCACGGAAGCCCAGCGCAGCAGTGCGCAGTTAACGAGGGAGAACGGGGTAAGTTCAGGGCTAAGAAGCGGCTGGAGCCTTACACCACACTGGTCCTGTGGACACAGGGATGCATGTCTCACCAAAGTACTTCTGTAAAACAAAGAAACAGAAAGACAAAATTCCAGAGGCAGCTCTATACAAGGAGGGAGGGAAGGGGGCAGAGAGGAGAAAACAGGTCGCTCTGAGTTGTTGTCAATGTCTAGTTCTGGGCTGGCTGGGGGCTTCAGAACGGTTTTGTTAGGGAATAACCAGTAGCGAAGCCAGGCAGGAACCGGAGGTGATGTGTCATGAGCCGAGAATGGTCACTAATCTGATTCTGTACACTGGAGAGAAGTAAAGTATTGTGCCTGGGGCTAAAATGTTTATTATTGTGAAATGTTTGCTTATATTGCTTGTACTTAAAGGAAACCTTCTAAGTTAATACCTGCCGAAATGAGAAATTCCCTTCAAAGGTTTTGCTGGATTCCTTTTTCCTCCGGCTGCTGCTGTTACTACTTCCCAACAAATGCACTGAGCAGTACTGGTTCCCATTCTAGGAGCCTGGGAAGACCAGGCGCTGGCAGAGCACACAAGATGCCAGCCCTAACGGCTGGTCCAGACACTTGATAGTCCTGGCACTAGCTGGATGATGTCGGGCTCAGCGTTGGGAGCCATTAGACTTGACTTTAAGTCCCAGCTCTACTGCCACCAACTAGCTGACCTTAGGAAAATTCCTTAGTATCCTTCAGCCCCAATGTCTCCACTGTAAACTAGAGTATTAGTCCCTTAAAGCTGCTGAAACAAAGTGTCACAAACTGGATGGCTTAAAACAACAGAAATTCAGTTTCTCACATTTGTGGAGGTGAGAAGTCTAAAATCGAGGTGTGGCGGGGCCACGCATCCTCAGACGTCGCCAGGAAGAACCATCGTCCTGCCTCCTCCCCGCTTCTGGTGGTCACCAGCAGCCTGTGGCCTTCCTGTAGCTGCATGGTCTTGGTCTGCCCCGTCATCGCCTGGCGTTTTCTCTGTCTCTGTGTCTTCTCATAGCCTTCCTATGGGGATACCAGCCACTGAATTGGGGCCACCCTAATCCCATATGACCTCGTCCTATTCAGTCACATCTCAAAGATTCTATTTCCCAATAGTAAACACTTTGAGGTTCTAAGTGGACAGGAATTTTGGAGGGACACTATTCAACCAACTACAGAGAGATAATAATATATAACTCAAAGGACTAGTATCAGAATTAAATTAGATAATGCATACAAAGCACCTAGCACAATATAAGCATTCAATAAATTTTAGCTGCTAACATATTTATCATCATCCATCATCTCCAGGGAAGGACTTTTCTAAAGACATTCCATCCAGGTAGCTATGGTGACCAACCACAAGGGAAGCTGTCGAACAGGACTGGGGTCAAATCTTGACTTTGATCATCTCTGAAGCCTCTGCACAATTTCTGACCCTCTTCTCTGAGCTTCAGTTTCTTTATCTCCACTGATGGGGATTGTCTACCTGTCTATCAATCATCTACCGACCTCCCTCATGGCATTCCCTATGTGCCAGACACTGTTCTCAGAGATTAACAAATTCCACCTCAGTCAACCTTCAAAACGACCCCGTGAGTTGGGCACCATTATTGTGTCCATTTGACAATCCAGGAAATTCAATCACCAAGGGTTTTAGCAGTTGCCTGTGGTCACATAGGAGACAAGTGGCAGAACAAGAACTCAAACCCAGGCGGTCCGGTTCCAGAATTCCTCAAGGATGAAAGACAGGCTTAAAAAAGAACATGCAGGCCGGGCGTGGTGGCGCACGCTTGTAATCCCAGTACTTTGGGAGGCAGAGACCGGAGGATCCGGGTTCGCGGCCAGCCTCAGCTCTCTCTCTCTCCCCTTGTCTCTCTCTCTCTCTCTCTCTCTACCTAGTGAGGCCCTCCACAACTTTGTGAGACCCGGTTTCAAAATAAAG